>JAQFZQ010001737.1:0-17492 GCA_034696005.1 Glomeris marginata
ATGCATGGTTAATTATGGTTAATTATGTATATCAATATTGCGGTGGTGACAAGAGAAATGCGCACATTGCCCGTATCTGCGGGCAATGTGCGCATTGCCCTAAGAATCGGGCATTACCCGCATTGCCCGGGCAATGCTGGTAATGCCCGAGTCCGTACATTGCCCGTAACATATACACTTTACAACAAAGATATACGTAGCTGTTCCGGAGAAGTTGTGGCTACATTCTGTGATGGACCACTGTGTCATAATCCACTACCGTGATGGTTTTTCCACCAGGGATGGGTCCTAAGAATAACTTGGGGACATGGAAGCTTCGAGAACATGTAAACATCAGATGGTATAAAAGGAGGTGCATAACAAAGCTCCTCAGCTTGTAGTTTACTTGGTTTACCAAGAGCTTGAAGCTCGATGCAGTTTCGGTGAGACTCGACCACGATTTCTCCAAGGAGACTCCAGTCTCCGTATGGTCAGACAAGCCGAGACCAATACAGTGGCAGTGTAGCCATCCGTGTGGAATGCACAGACCCAATTAATATCCAGTTAACTTAGGCCCAAGGGTTAGCGTGGGTGCCCCCGAAGCTGTAGCACCGAGGTAATAATGCCCATTCTTCGGGTTCACCCGAAGCACACTTTGAGTGGGATGAAGTGTAATTAACGGATCCGTTTCTCAAATAAACCACCATTTAAGTAAACTAAAACCAAGCCAATTAAATTTCCTGTTTGCTGAAAAACCAATGGCTTCTCAACTAAAATCCTGACTCAATGGAAATTTTTGATGAGACATACATATAAATGTTTGTTTTTTATATATACTAGAAATGAGCAGATGTTGAGATTAAGATCGACCGAGAGAGTACATCTACTTACGATTGCATTTCACAACTCGATTGTTTTTGTAGTAGATGTATTTATTTTCGTATTTTTATGAATAATGACGATATATACTTGTACATTACGTGATTGCTATGGCAACGTGGAGTGATATTAATGAGGAAGTATACTCAAATACTTTTTTCCTCCTTTATTGCCATGTCAGATAATTGCTTACGTTCGCTTCTCGAGTCACGTTCACATTGGTATTATTACTGAATTTTGTGTTCCTAGAGAAAAAAATAGGATATAATCAAAAATTTCGATCCGTTTCGATCACCTTGCATAGCATATTGTGATTGGATCTGTACTATTAATTTTGTTGATACTCGAGAAATCATTTTTGGAAAAGAAACTTGAGTAACTTGGGTGTACATGCTGATATGCATAGCAATTTTTAGATATGACAAAAAAATGCAACTTCGATCAAGACTGAAAAAATGAAATTAACTTTTGAAAAGAAATGTATATAGATAATATATTCCTGCCAAAATGGGAGCATCACGTATTTTTATACTATCATAAATTAGAGGCTACATAAAATATTCAATACATTTACCGTTTGTTGTAGTAAATTTAGTGGCATTAATTTGCATTATAATATATGTACAGTAATTTTTGTTTCGGATTTTATTTCAGGGGTTTTTCGTATTCGTCCTGTACAGCATGAAAGGCGAAGGGGTAAGTATTAATTTTCCAATTAAAAACATGAAAACACACAGTGAATATTTGCAAATGAAGTGTACACAAGCGTTTCTTCATATCTTCATTCCTAAATATGTATGTAAAATTAGGAATTAAATTTAGTACTGTTAATTGTGTCCAGAAAGTATAATTATTCCTATTGGGCCAACAAATGTGTTGTCATAGTACAAGATAGCAATTTCCAGAAATACACTAGTATGCAATATTGAAAGTTAAATCTTGTTAAAAAGATTATATTGTCTTTGGAAATTTTTATGGAGTTTGTATCTTTGCTTCCTGGACATGCCAAATATATTATAAAAGCAACTGACCCAGAATTAGGGTGTTTTCATTTGGATTTTAAAACCAACTTTTTTAAAAGGATGTTTGTTTTATTATTTTGTTGCAGTCGAGATGTGTGTGCTTGAAAGGACCTAAACGAAGCGGAAGTCGATCTTCGGTAAGGAATTGAATCAATATTTCTGTTTACTAGTATTTAAAAACCTAATTTTAAGGTAAAAACGTTTAACTTGCCTTTTAAAGTCTCAAAACTGTTTTTCCTTTTTCCAGGGAGCATCTATCAGAAGCAACGCCACAAGTGAGTTGAAACTTTTTTATTTTTGTTTACAGGTGTTCCAAATTTGGATTTGTTGGCTTAAATAATTGATAACTATCTTAGATGTAATAAAATATTTCATTTGCACTGGGGTAAATATTTACCTATTGATTTGGAACAAAACGCCAGTTATTAAGTGTTTCTGCTCTCTTGCCTTGAAGCAAATGAAAATCGATATGCAGCATGTTCCATATAAACCATCCAAATTATTTTCATCTGGAATCTCTTGAACTTTTGCCAGTGGTTAAGTTTTAATTAGCTTTTGAAGTACTGTGTGGATCTTTCCAACTAAAAATGCAGAAAAGTTTTCTCATTTTTTATTTTCTAAATCGTCTTTTTGTAAATTGCTGTGAAGTCAACCTTGATAATTGTATTTGGCAAGCTGACAGACTTTAATTTCAAACCGGAAAATGATGCTCTTTTCCTGCTGCACACACCAAGATCACGGTTGGCTTCACAGTCATTCACAAAGCAGTTTGTATACATTTTAAAGTAAGGGAACATAATATCTCCTGAAACTTTTAAGGAAATGTCAGGAAATTTGGTTAACGGTGTGAAATAAATTTCGGGGATTACTGCTACAATTAATTCAAAAACTCTGTTGCATGTTTTGAACAACTGACTCTGTTTGTCATTGGGGTGAAAATGACATTTCCGAACCTGTAAATTAATTATTGATCTTCATTTAAAATGGGTAAATGGTTTTTATTAACACGCTGTAGCGCACATGAAACTGGAAGGCACACAGGAGATGTTAGCTGCAAACAATCGAATTGCTGATGGGGATCGTCGAAGACGTTGCCGGCCATCTACAGGGTCCACATCTGGCGGTACAATTGCCAGTTCTGCGTCTTCAGATTCCAGACTAGATCCTCGTGAAATGGAGGACTTGTTGAGAGAAGCAGCAATCTCCAGCCATAATAATAGAAATTCAATAATTTCGGCTGGCAAGCGAATGTGGCCAAATAACGAAGATACAGATGAAGATGGCTTTAAAGGTAAATGTCTAACCGTATATTAATTCACATCATGGCCCACCTCCGAAATTTTTCTAACCTACAAATAAATTGTTTGGTTCATTGCTGCAGATGGTTTTGGTGGCCGGTGCAGAGCTCTGGGGGGTGCGTTCCGTTCATCACCATTGCACCCAATTGGTGACAGCCTAGGCTTAGTAGATTATGAAGGTAGTCCTAAGAAGTATCCCAGCAGTAAAGAAGGTACTGAAGTGGGCAGCAGCGTTTCCCCTGACGACTGTCCCAGCCCCAGTCCCGTTCCAGGACCATGTCCACCTGTAGCTTATTGTGGACCATTGTTGAGACCTGAACCTGGTATGTGCTACATCAGGGACTCGCCTGAATCTCGCAAAATTTTTCCTCCCACCCCACCTCCAGGACCTTCTCCTAGAAGGACTCCTTTGTGTCTTCATGGGGGCAGCTCTGGAAGTGATCATGGCCAGTCAGGGGATTCTTGTTCTTCAGGAGGGGGTGGAGGAGGAGTGTTGCCATCTTGCAGGAAGGTGGCTTTTTCTGGGCCAGCTCCAGTTACTAGACGTGCATTTGCTGAAGTGGAAAGAGATTCGCTCGGTCCACTTGCCCCTAATGATCGAGGCAAACGGGAAATGGTCAGAGTGACCACCGACCATGATACTGTCGTCTGAGCAGTTGACAACCTACTGACCAAACTGGTGTTCATTTATTCTGAGACTTTGTTCTATTGGCACAAATTGCTCATTGGAGTAATATTCACTAAACCATTTGTTTCTTAATAAAGTTGATAAACATAATTACGAAGTTTCTCTTGGTAATGAACCCGCTTCCATAGATGGACTAACTCTAACAATGCTGTCTAACAGTTTAGAATGAATCCAACAAATTTTAATCTATTTAATTGAATGCTCAGGGTGTAATTTATCAATTAACCTAATTTAATAGTTCCTATAAATTACCAGCAAAACTACAGTGAAACATGTTTATAATAATTTTAAACGTGAATGCTCTTGTTAATGAAATTAAAATTGTTCATATCTAAAGACGTACATGTTTTGTAATATTTAAATGAAAAATGTTAAATTAGTGTTGTGCATTTACCTGTTCGAATAATTCATTTTTGACATGCATTGAAATCTATGGGGGACGATTCAATTGCAAGAAAAACTATACCGGGTAAAGTCCTGGTCATTCTTTATTTTAAAGGTTGTTTACTTACAATACGATGCTGTTTTCCTGGAATTGGAAGTTTAAATTGCAAGAGGCAGTTTTTTTTCTTAGTGCTTTCACTGCTCTGCAAAACTGACCACATTTCAGTACGACCTGTAACATTGATATTCTTCATTCATGTTATGGAAGATATCGTTTTGCGAGAGATAATCAACTAGTCAACTGTTTTTTGTATCACACCTTGAATTCTCACCTCTTCAGTTTCCTAATGTTGCACTTCGTGTTGCCAGAATTGGGTTTTGTAAATGCATCCAAATACAGTGGAATCTCCCTATAATGGCACTATCTCTTAATTTGGTTATGCACTCTGCTTTAAAAAAGAATAGCAATATTCCACCATAGTTTCCTTTATTAACTAGTATATAAATATGTATACATACAAGTGGAGCAAATGGATGTAAGGGGGGGTGTACTTTTAAAATGGAAAACACAGGAGGATTAAAAGGGAAGTTGCCCTTAATAGAGATTCCACTGTAAGCAGTACGAGCTTGGAGGCTATTTTGTCTATAAAAGGCAGCAATGGCTCTGTGCGAGTTAATTACTATAGTAGTGGGCACGAAAGTTGAGCCTCGACGTGTCGTGATTATGACGCATGCTGCTCTCTAAACAGGGTACCACTTGGCTGACCAGATGAAACATTTGTACAGGCGGCACCCTGTTTAGAGAGTAGCAAATGCGTCATAATCACGGCACATCGAGGCTCAACTCTCGTGCCCACTACTATACAACTTGCTGCAAACCGCATGTTTTGTATTTCACATAGTTTTTGCGCAATAAATTTTTCTAATCAGTCCACGACTTCATGACCACCCTGTATTTCCAAAATAATATCACACTAATATCGTTCTTGGGTGTTCCATACTTGTTCATTCACTATGAACATCTCGGTATTGTACATGTAACAGCTTAAAGCAATAATGTTGCAAACCACAGCACATTATGCAATTTCTCCCATACTTAACTATGGCAGGCAATACAGAGCAATAGATGAATTCAAATGCTTTACTGAAACCCAGCTTATTTGGTACGTTCATCCATTCTCATTGGCACTATCAATAAGGTTTTTGTCTCTGCATTCTGATAAACCAAGTGCAATCAGTGTGAATGAGAACAATTCAAATCATGTAACATCTTTGGAATTTGTTAGGTGGGTTGAATAGACATTTTAATGGATCATTAACGCCCACCGTTCTACTCCCACTTCACTACAAAGTCAACATGTTCCATTCAGTACTACGGTGAAGCTCCCTGACTTAACATGTCAATATGCTATACTAGTTTAGTATTTTTCAGGGTAAGATCATACCATATGCCCCTCCCCCTTCTCCTCCAAGGGGTGTATCACCACCCACACAACCAATCTAATTGTAACTATTCCCCCTCCTGTCTTATTATTGGTCAGGTGTGAGGAGTTTGTGTGGGTGGCGATACGCCCCTTGGAGGAGAAGGGGGAGGGGCATATGGTATGATCTTACCCTGAAAAATACTATAGTACTGTACTCTAAGTGCATCCCAAAGATTCCTGTATGCAAAGATCAACAATAATATGTCTATATACTCATGTTAACGTACAGAACGGCCTTGAATAGGCGTGGCATAAGACCCTACATCCAATGGCAATCAGCTGTGACCTCACCGCTCACTGCCATTGGCTGCAAAGTATTATGCCACTCCTATTCAATTACTTTCTATAGCTTAATCGTACTATACTTTATTTAAGCAAGTCGAACCAATCAATATGCAATGTCTACTTCTTTCACTTTTATGAAACAATTTGTAATAAAAAGTACAATATGAACTCATTAAAGTTACAAAATAGTATATATTCACTTTAAACTCGTTACACAGATGTTAAACCACATTTACACGTATTTTCTTCCTTACAAACACAAAATCGGAGTACAGATAGGTATATAAAAAGGAATTCTATCGATCTGAAGTTGTGAGCAGATTCACATAAGCTCCTCCTGCTGCTCCTCCCTCGCACCACTTGATTACCGATTAGATTGGCCTAAAACTCCAGGGGCGTGTCTTGATACTGGCAAAGAGGGGTATGGGTGGGTATGGAAAGGGTGCGATTAGGTGGGAGGAGATAAAAGAGACGTTGAAAACTAGCCTTTTCGTTTCACCAAGATTTCATGAATAGGCAATGAAGAGTAGTCGGATGGAGTGACATTTTCCTGGTAGTTGGCAACACGGTTTTCATCGTCTGCGCTCCATTGGCCTTCGATTTCTGTGACGCAAAACCAAAAGTAAAGACAAAAAAGACACGAAAAGGAAAAGAGAAGTAGGACCGTTTGTCATTTGGTTTGGCCTTGTGGCAGTCATGAGATTCCGCTGTCATTCCGAGTCTATCATAATAAATCGCCGCATTACGGCATTGCCGGCACGCCATACTTGCACTAATTCGACGTCACAGCCATGTAAAGGGAGGGGGGTTGATGTCGCTTTTACGTAACAGCGTCTATTACGAATGCCATTGCACCAGTGAAGCGGTCAATAAGCTCGTTTTCATTTTCAAACCCACACAATAAATGCAGACACTCCACCGGTTTGCCATACACTTGCAACACGTGTTGTCATGTAGTACATATTAGCTTGATATTAGTGTATACTATATTAGCCTTGATATTAGTATGTACACAATATTTACCAAATTCGCTGATGCACATGGAAAATATCGAGCGATTTCTGTCAAGGTCACAAAAACAAGCTCAACATTTCAGTGTACAATACAGTTGAAAAATAATATATTTACAATTGAAACACCCACAGCATCGAAAAACGATTTAACTATACATTGGATATAGCAGTTTTTATGGAACACAAATCATTACAAATACAACAAAAATTATACAAAAAAGCACAAGGTTTATCATCATTCCTTAGAAATACAACTCATTTTAGTCAAAATGTTATAGTTGAATCATAAATATACATATACTACAGTATAGTAAGATGATAACAATAAGCAATAGCTCTTGGCAACAGCAATTAGCCTATGTTAAATGTTTTTATAAGCAAATGCAATTAATTTATCAATGCAAAATGCTAGATTATGTAACATTATACTGTTTTTCAGACTAAGAGCATACCAGGTGCCCCGCCCACTCCCCATTCAAACCGTACAAGTTTGTATGGGAAGTGGGAGGGGCATCTGGTATGCTCTTAGTCTGAAAAATAGTATAGATATTAGACACATACACAAAATGTGATGACAAGTAGACCATACTATTTACTTATTTGGATATTATTTTGTGTGTTGTAGAAATTACTTCCAAAGAAAGTCACAACAACTATACTAAAAACGCGTTCAAGATTGCAGCAATGAGGTGGTAAACATTGTGAGGGAAACTAATGTACTATGCAAAGTTTTAACCAATCACAAGATTGTGACACGGCTTTTATTTGGAATGGCCCAAACTCATTTTACGAGTCCATTATTGGTTAAGAACTTGTATGTATTAGTTCTCCTCCCCATTTGTTTACTATTTCATTGATGCAACCTTGAACGCGGCTTCAGTATAGTTACATATACAAATATTTACTTTGGGCATTACGCGTTTGTAAATTTATTGCAAAGTTATAAATACATAATTTGCCAATGTAATAATAAAATTGTGGCATAGTGTATTTTCAAAACTAAAAAATTAAACACAAGCGACACAAGAATAAATGAAATCTTGGAAAATGTAGCTTTCATGTAAAATATATGTGAACAACATGTCTGAAATATATAGCCTTGTTTTACTGGCTTCCTTTATTACGGCCATCAAGACAACAATCCTTGAAAATCCCTGGAGGCTAACTTTGATGCTACCTCAAATTGTGGCTAGTTTCTGCACATATCACACCTTGTTATCTTTATTATCTGAGGTAGTAGATGTAAATAAATGAGGGGAAAATTGTTGTGAAACATATTGCAGAAGAATATACAATGGCGAATTTTTCGCCATATGGCCGAAAACAGTTGCTCACAACACTTTGTGATCAGTGAATGGAGTATGGCAAAATAAGGTGGTGACATTTTGTGGGTGGCTTGTTACCCGATCCAGTGACGTCACTGTGCTACATTTGCACAATGTGACAGATATGTTTCATGTTTATGTACATTTGCTGGCGACATTTCCAAAAGCCACAACCCTTTGTATACACCTTTGCAAAACTGGTCTGCTGGCAATAAAATATAACTAGTGGCGTAAATATTATAAATATTATTATATGTTATTATATATTCCATTTCTCATTGCTATATTATTTATATAGGTAGTATACTCAAATTCCCACTTCTGAAATTGCCAACTTCCATTTGTTTCGCATTTCGCAGATTAGCTAAGTATATTACTCATAATAAAGAATAAGATGTTTATAACATTTAAGATAAGTTCTAAAATATGAAATCCAATTATAGTAGACTTAGTGGAAAATTACTTTATCTGTAACATAAATTACATGCCCTATGGTACCCAAATGCACTGTATAAGTTCTAAGTTTCCTACTAAATAATAAATTTGTTCTTTCTAATTTCAAATTATGCAAAAATTAACTGATTAACTTTAATTTTAAGCATGGAAATAGTAATAAAGCAACCAATAGCAAAACTTATGATTTATTGTAAAGGTTTGCAATAAGTAAATTAGGAAAACAGACTTAGCATTTATACAGTGAAACATTTGTATGGTGGAATCACAACGAACCAAGGCTTTTCCACAATAGACAGGTTTTCCAGCATATAAGTTTAAAAATAAAAATCATTATGCTCTCAATTTTTCCAAAAAGTTTACATTTTCCACCATAGACAGGTTTATACCTTTAAAAACAGCTGTACAAATATTGAGAATGTGATTTGTTGAAAATAACACCAACAAGATCATTGGAAACCCAAAATACTTTTAAATGTATGAAATGTAGTAATTGAAAAGTTTAACTATACTGAAGCCGCGGTCAAGATTGCACCAATGAGGTTGTAAAACAGAGGAGGAAGACTAATGTATGCAAGGTTTTAACCAATAATGAATTTGTAATGTAAGTTTTAACACATTTGGCTTTATTGGGAGGTGCCTATTGGTTAATTTCTTGCATACATTAATTTCCCTCCCCTCTTTTAACATATCATTGGTGCAATCTTGAACGCGGCTTCAGTATAGTTAAAATAAAAAATAATATTAAAACAGGCTTGTTTAATGAATACATCTCATGTTTCTTTAATTTGCCCTTAATATCTCTTTACTTGATCCTCATTATTGAACATGTGGACCATATGAAAGCTGGAATTTAGATCTACTAGTAAAAATCCAGTACAAAGTAATAAATAACAAATTGTAAACTCGCACGCTACTGCATTTTATCAATTTATTGCCAAACAGGTCTGGAAAATTGAGTGGCAAAAAAGTTAGCATTTTTCAAGGAGAGTCTAAGGGAAAAAAGTTTAGATGTTACCGTGTTGGCCCACCAAACACCAAAGTCTGCATGTGCAGTGAAATACTTAAGCCCCCCCCCCCTCTTCCACCCCCACTAAAAATAACTGTGTTTAATTCCGTTCACAGTTGGCATAAACCATGGAAAAAGGGAGGAGGGGTGTGGGTGTCAAAACAGAACACCCGTTCCACATTTTACACTCTAAATACACTGCAACCAAATAAATTACACGCATCAGCACATTACATATTTTTGAGTATATATCATTTTATAACTCGATAACTTGCCGAAAGGTGTGGTTTGTCTGGCTTTCAACAAAAAAATAAAAAAGAACAACAAACAAACACAGAGAGAACTGCTATTCATTTTTATCCCCTCCCATTTCTTCCAAAAAATGAGCTCAAAGAACTCCGAACACGTGTACTCAACAACATCCATGGTGGCGCCCCCTAACGGGTTGCGCAATAACTTTAAAATAACAACTAAATGTTCCAGTGTCTCGTCTGTTTACAAACTATTATTAAACATAAAATTTCGCATCAAGTAAATATTAATCTACGCTTTTTCAAAAATATTATTTACAATATTCCAGCTAAACAAAAACTTTGCATTTCACATTCCCTGATATTTAATTTAAAATTTTTACAGCTGGTACATTAATCATTCTAGATTTTGAAAAATATTTACAAATATTTCTAATTTTTCCTTTTTAATTGTGGAGTGGTTTGTATTGAAATGTTACTTAACACAAAATTTTATATTGAAATTATAATAGTTTAACACAGTTCCTTGTGTAACTATATAATTGCTTGTAGTGGTTTATTGTTGCTTCACTAATTTTTCCACCACAAGTTTAGTGGTACCATTAAAACAACTGCAGAACACTAAATAATGAGAATTGCAAAATAAAAAATACATGTAATTTAAATTCCAAAATAAAATGATTTAATATGAAATCAAGAAATGACTGATACTATAACTTAATGTTAAGTATGTTAACTTAATGTTATGATTATTACAAAAATATAAAACCAAAACTGATGGATAAATCAGTAGTCAATAATTAATATGTATTTATCTGAAATAATGATTATATGTATGTAAATGCAAAATCCCTGTTTAGGGAATATGATGTATAGTGCATTGTAACTTTAGCTGGACTTTGTAGCGTGGTTATTATATGATATAAGAGACCGGGAATTATCGATTTGGATTTTCTTCTTCTTTCATAGTAGGTATAGTGCAATAAAAAGAAGAAGGCGCTGCGTGAAGTGGATATAATAAGTATTGACTCGTTTCCAGTTGTCAAAACAGTCGAGCAAACCTTGGCCACATATAGAGTACAGTACCTATACAGTACAACACATCTATATATTTATTTATAAGGCAACACACACACAAACACACGCACACGCAAGCTTAACAGTAGCCTATAGGCTACAAGCATCTTTCTCCTTCAGACTGCAATCAGATCAATGCTGATCAATGAAATCACCTGGTCTATTGCAATAGTCATGTCACCCACAGAAATATCACAAAAACCTATAGTACCTATATACACTATATCAATCGCACAAATATTCCACCCAATACTAAAAATAAGCACATATTGAGATTTGCAGGTGGAATATTCCTTATCAAAAATTTAATGTACCACCTGTTCTATATGTATGTTGTATTACATAAGAGGTGATAAGGGACAGGTAAAGTTGTCTTGTTTTATGTAGGTTGTGGCATGAAAGTCCTTGTGCTATAAATTTACATTCAGTTTATACAGTTTTTGAAGTGTCAAATTCCACATTTCCTAATCCTTCTTCAGAAATAATATCTTTAACGAAATTTAGCATGAAAGTATAAAAGCATTAGCTCAGTTCACTCAGTTATTGGACACTTGAGGATAATTGGTTGGTGCTTGAAAGCTGGTTTTCTAATTAAAATCTTTTAGCACAATTTGTGATTTTATATTCATATACTGTATAATGTATTGAATAAATTTATAAACTGCAATTGTTTGCAATTCAATATTATTGTATTAATGTCATTACAATAAAGCAATGCTAAAAAGCCCTCTCACACTGGCGGATGAACAAAAGTTTGTTTGCCCAACTCCATTTGCAAAAGCGCCATTGCTATTCGTCCATACAAATCGTAGTATAAATTGCATACAAATGTGTTATTATAAACATTGGAAAACAAAATTAATAAAATTAAATGTGCAGAAAATACATTACTATACAAAATAATTGATTCTGGGTTTGGCACTTCTGTATTATTTATCTAAATATTCATTCAAAACACTGTTTTAAATAATCCGAATGTTCCCATAGACCCCTATATGTATACAAACAAGGCCTAGCTTGCTTTTCCTTTGTTCCAAATTTTACTATAGTTTCCCCCAGTGTCAGAAAACAGTATATTCCTCCTGTATTTCCTGTATAGCTATGATAATATCAATAAACCTGAGTATGTATTTTTAATGTGATTTCCTGCTCAGAAATGTATAAACCGAAACAAAGGAAACTGCAAGATAACACACAGGTCCTTGAAGGTTTCAAATCTTGAGTTCAATGGACAATGGAGAAGTTAGTAAAATATGACTCTTGCTTGATCAAAAATACATTGTGTGAATCGGAATCAAATAAATAAATATTGGGAAACAATGGCTGCATTCAATCTTAAACCAAAATCATGATTGTAATATACATATTTGATTATATTCGTTTGAATTGGTCTAAAAATGTGGCTCTCTGCATTAATGTTTAGTTCAAAATCAACTCAAAATGATTATTATAAACTGGTTTGTCTGGTCATATTTTGAATTTGTCCATGTGACTTGAACATAATGTAAAAATTCTTAAAATCATGATTTTGTTTGAAAATTTAATGCTGCACAAATGAAAATAACCTTTCATTAATCTATTAAAAAATCTCAGCAGCACATATTAATAAAAAATCAGTTGATACAAATAAAAATTCACATTCATTACCATTTTTCGAGTTTCGTTTAGCAATTATTGTTTATTTAAACAGAAAAACTTTGAGCAATTTCAAATTGGAGGAAATTTGAGATCAGCTTCCAACTTGGAAATTTAATTCCACTTGCACAAAAACCAGTTTTTATCAGTGACAAGTGCTTCAATTCGTGTATATCTCATTACACCAAACTCAACATCTACAAGCGAAACTTGCATTATATACACAATGCAATTTGTGTATGTGTTGGCAATACAATAATTTTTGCAATTCATTTCCTGAACAGCAATGAATGTTCATTTTTCGGTGCAACTGCGGTGCAAAACCCTTGCATTAAATATGTTCATTGGTTGTTTGTGGCTGTTAACAACAGTCCACTTTCTCTGGAACGACCTGAAACAACTGCCATAAAAGTGTGGCTGCATTTTAAAAAGCATGCACCCGTTTGCCACATCATTACTGACCATTAAGATAACGTTGCCTCATGCAAATTTCATTTTGCCACTTGCACCACATTCACCACTGAAATTGCAACCTCCTTGCCTTATTCATCCTTATCTAGTCTCTTACATGTCCAAAGATCGTCGTCACGTGACACAATTCATTTTCACAAAGATGCAATGATAATAAGCAAACCTTGCTATGCAACATTTCCAATTTATTTATTTCAGCTTATATTAAATCAGCTCCATTTCTCTAAATGTTCCTATATCACGTGTTCTTTTTTAATTTCTATGCAACATTTACATTTTATATTGCACCTGGAAACAAAGTTTTAGGTGAGCAAATGTTGGTGAAACTTTTAAAGACAGTGTAGAAATAATTAATGTTTATGGTTTAGATTACAAAAGTGTAGAAAATTTTTAAAAGTGAAGAGATTGTCAGAAATAGTTTTATTCCTTGCCTGGTACATAGCCTTAATTCGAAATTTAAATTAAGCCTACTTTAGAGAATAACTTTCATACCACAAGGACATATTATAATACGTATCAGATGACAAGCAACATTGGCCTTTCAAGAAACCAGTTTCGTTTTGTAATCTTCATTAACATAAAGTAACACAATGCTGGCAGAGTTAACTTGTGATGAAACTCTATAGCTATACTGAACTTAGTTGTGTCACTAATATTAAAATAAAAGAGAAAGGTGATGAAAGTTTATTACAGGTACAATTTAACATGTATTTAGCAACTGTTTTGCCATTTTTGAAATCAGAGTTAAATTAACTGTAATCTCAACCTCTGCATAAAGACTTCTGTGCCGTTTTTAATGATTAAATGATCATGACTCCAAATAAACTTAATTTAATATAGCAACAAAGATGTTATTCAAACATATTTTAACCTGTACTAATTACAGGGAAAGTATTCTCACATCAATTCAAAAATCCCACACTTCATAAAAATCAAAATTTCATGTTCCATACAATTTGAAAATGTCATTACATTTCAGGAAAATATGATTTCATGTGGTTTCTGTATTCTGCTTTTCCATACCAAGCTTTTCAATGAATTACATCTTACTTTGGTTGAGACATTATGAATAAAAAAGTTAAAAAAAAGTTAAGTGCTTACTCTGATATGTTGGGACACGGTCATTTGGCCAGTGGTTATTACATACAGCCCAAATGATAACGTCTGCTGACCACAGGGTTGGAAACAAAAATGTTCTTGTAACTGGTCCTTATGCATTCATTGTAGGAATCAATGTATTGCATCACCAGTAGCAGAACATTGTGCAATCCCATAGGACCTTGGCCAGTGCTGGCATCTGACATAGAAAAATAATGGACTGCATATGTTTGCATCTACCATCTTCTACATTGCATGAATTTTATATCGTTATCTCTGTTTATTGATCCCGTTGGGGAGCCATACTCAGAGATACGTACTACTTTAAAAGTATCCAATATAAATCTAGAATTACAAGTTTCAAGTTAAACTTATTTCTCATTGATAAATGCTACCATTGGCTGAAACTGCTATTATAATCGACCTCATTGGCTAGAGCAGTCCACAACAAGACAAAATGGTGCCAGCACTGTGACACCACACGTCTGGACGCCAGAGAATCACAATCTCTAACTATTCTTAACTTATTGATGTAGAATATGTATTTGGTTTCATCTGGTATAGGGATAAATCAAGCACATTTTCAGTGTAACTGAAGTGATATCATCTCGCTTGCTGGCATTACACCATGGAGTCCACCAGCTTGCTTTTTGTGTTATAGCAATGAGCACGAGAGTTGAGACTCCGCGAACTGAGATTATGATGCATGCTACTCTCTAAACATGGTGCC
The DNA here is from genome assembly GCA_034696005.1 of Glomeris marginata. NCBI lineage: Eukaryota > Metazoa > Arthropoda > Diplopoda > Glomerida > Glomeridae > Glomeris > Glomeris marginata. The sequence continues at coordinate 15,082 of JAQFZQ010001737.1, forward strand.
AAAAGTAAGATTCTTGGACTGTGCCAAGGCCATTATTTAAGCTAAGGCATGGACACCGACTTTGAACGGACCCCCAGCGCTGGTAGTGGCCTCACATGGTACTATGCTGCGCTCCTTTTGATTGGAGGTTTGGGAATATGAACCCCAACCAATACGGAACAGCCAATAGCATGAGCCGAGGGCATAGTACCACGCGAGGCCACTAACAGCGCTGGTGGTCCGTTCAAAGTCCGTATCCATGCCCTAGCTGTAATGACATTGACTGGGCCAACCAAATGGCACCCTGTTTAGAGAGTAGTACATGTCATAATCTCAGTTCGCGGAGTCTCAACTCTCGTGCCCCTTGCTTTAGGTGCGGGTTTCAGTGTAGTGGCACTTCATCTACAGTTCAGACAAACCTAAAGCCATTATTGGGACTTTGCGGATGCATTCACATATTCTACGTCGTGAGGGTGTACCACGGGTGCAACTTAGCCAATTTTTTTAAAAGAATTTTTAGAAATATTCTGTTTTTAAAATGGTATTTTTTTGCATTACATCTATGTATAAAGAAGCAACTTTCTAGGTATGTTGTGAAGCCTTTGTAATGGCTCTTGGTAATGGTGCTACCACCACCTTAGCTCTTATCCGTTCCTCAAGGTGGAGTCTCTGAGCAAAGGAGTGGGTGGGTGCCAGAAGACATGGCCCTAGCCAATCACTGGGACCCACCCGTGGCAAATGCCCATTGGTACATTCGAATATTAAAACCAATAATACATTGGAATGTTTCGTGGGAGGAAGGGAACATAGTTTTGGGCTGTTACGCTTTGTTGTATCATCTTTAGAAGCATGTGGCCAAGAGCCAGTGATTTGTCCCATCGTGAATATAATACTATAGTAAAGTGAGAAATCTGAGATAGTTCCTCTCACAATCTCACAGAGGTGCCAATTTACGACACTGATAGTATTATTTTAGTGCCAACCTTAACTGCACCCGGAACTTCAATCAGCACACCATAGTTCCACATAAAACTCCCACTCTACAGTCACTAAAAGCACTTCCTGTCCTATTAAATCCTAATTAAACATTAAATGTACTATAACAATTTTTGAAACCATTATAGAGTTTCACTGATAATTTTGCAGTATATGTCATCATTTATATTTATACAGGGTAGATAAAAAGTCCAATTCCCTCACTTCCAAAGCTACTCTTAAACTTTTGACAAAAACAATTTCAAATCTGCAAAGTTACCTGTAATATCCAACTATATGTTTATAACTTATTTTGGTGCTGTTATACAAGACAGTACTCTCTTAGTAAAATTATTTGATCATATTTGCAGAAACACAATGAAATGACTTTACATACTTTCTTTTGTGAGGACCATTGAATAAAGCTGTCTTGGTGTTTGTTGCTTATTCAATTCAAATGTGTTTTCCCAATGAAAAGAGATACTTTAGTTATTATTTGGTTGGATGTTTTGTGGATTTCCTTGGCATTTAGTAGCATTTGTGTAATGTAAAGGTCAGAGTCATTATAATATCAGGATAATATTTCATATATCTCAGGCTAATTTTGGATACATATTGTTATTCAATTCGGATCAATTGTGTGGAAGAAGAAAGTCAGTATCGACCAAGAGGTTGTCGAAGAAACAACAAAGAGCAATGCACAGTAAAATAGAAATCCATAATTCATAGAGCAGTAAATATATCTGTCAATACATGAAATAACAGATGAGGGCGTAAAATGGACCTAGTGCAATATCTTACTGAACTTTAGGTGACCTAGGTCACCTAGATGTACAAAACTGCAATATTTTATCATGGATTTTATCAAATGTTGAGATTTTTGATAGCAAATAAATAATTACATTGTGATGGATGGACTGTCATAGATTTAGAGGAAAAATGTTTAAGATAAATCCTGAAATCAGTGTACATATAGGTCTATTTATCACATTAAAAATACAAAAATTCCAAAATTGTTCCAGGATTTTCACGACAATTTTTCAAAACTTAATTCTTCCAAGTTTTAATACTACATAATATGTATTACAGGGCTCGTACAGACGTCATGAAAATTTTTTAAGGATACGTTAAAATTTTAGGATAGGCTAAAAAAAATTAGGATACGCCTAAACTTTAGGAAAACGATTCAAACTCATTGCATACAATCAAATTCTTCAAGAATCACAAGTTTTTATTGAATACAGTAGAAACTACTTTAAAAGTAATCAATATCATTACATTTCAGCTCAAATGAAGATTAACAACATATTTCTGCAAGCTTATTTCAGATTTTGGCAAAATTCATGCAAATTCCATGAGTTTTCCAGGTTTCCCTGAGTGGTATTAAAGGTGAACTGACATGGACTCTGAACTGTACTCATTCTGGCCAATCATGGACAGACTAATTGGCCAGTAGT
>JAQFZQ010001738.1:0-17489 GCA_034696005.1 Glomeris marginata
TGTTTAGCTATCCTATCGACAACCGCCATTTTGCAGCTTTCAGCATGGGCGGAGCTTCGGTGAAATAGGTCAATTCGTTTAGTATACGTTAAAAGCCAAACTCACTTCCGATTCTTTAGTCAGATCAAATTCCCTGGCACTGTCTTTGAACTGAGCCACGTGATACGGACCTTCGCTTAACGTCACTTTAACCGGCGCGCGCGTCATCATTTCACCAGAACCTCTGCAACATTTTTCCTCCCACAATTACACCACTTTCTTACCATCAATTCACTCAGTTTCAATGTGGAAAATAAACAAACGGTATATAGAAACCTGGGAAATATCCGTGCTTGGGCAATCATCTCCAACACGCTTGTCTTACCCGAGCTTTGATCTCCAACGACCACAACCTGAAATTTAGTCATTTGAATGAACCGGTTTAACTTATCCATTATTAGGGTGCTGCTGCCACATTGAAATACAATTACATATAAAATTTATTGTAAACAAATTCAGAATTTTCAAATAGTATTAAATGACTTTTATAAATTCCATGACTTTTCCAGGAAATCCAGAAATTCCATGACAGCAGATACCCTGTTACAATACAGTAATAAGTCTAGTCTACACTGAATTCAGTGTATCAATACCCTTGGAAGGTGATCTTGAACATTGTAACTTGAATCGTACTCGCTCAGCTCATCCAGTACATCCGAATACAAGTCAATGAGTGATTTCTGAAAGGAAAATATATTTAAAGGAGGAGCCAAATGGGGATAAAAGATTGTGTTTATGTCATTTATTACCCATAACACTTCCAAATAAACGTAACAATGTCTATAAATGTCATTATTATAGATGGAAGAAATATATGAAGTTAACACGGTATATACCAGTACCTTAATTTTTATCTTCGGGGCTTTCTTATCTTTTGAAAGCATCAGCTGCTTTCGAAGTTCCTTGTTTTCTTTCTCAAGCCGCTCGATCTCACGTTGAAATTTCATCTGCACTGTTATCGACTCTTCCTGCATTTTATTTATCCTGTCTTGCGCTTCGCTTGAACTTGTCGCAGCACCGACAGCACTCATCACCACATTAGATGGATCTATAATGAGATTTAGTTCAGATCATATATAAAATACGTACTGCAATTGAACAATACAGTATTTCGACTACTGCTTCAAAGTGTGCAGATAATCATTTAGAAATTTATGCTACATATATACAACACAATAGCTATACGAACTACAGTACTAGATAAAATACATTTTGGGAATTTCAGTTGGCTTTTTGACAAATTTTTTGATGCTGAAACTTGCTTCTACACACCTTGAAGAATAGAAACAGCATCGACCAGTCCAGGCATTTTTAGCAAACCTAATATCGATAAAAGTGAAACCAAAACAAAACGGGAAATTAAAGTTGCTTGGGAATGTTATATTTGAAAAAGGAAGAAGGGCAAACCTTCGTTGTTCATCTTGTCCAACTCGACATCAGCCATCCGCGCGGTCTCTTCGAACCATTCGCTGAGTTGGCGAAATTTCGCCCCTGCGATGGTAATCCCATTTTTGAAGATGCCATTTTCTGAGCATGTTTAACAATGTTCACATAACATAAATTAGGGTTGTAAATATTAGAAAAATTCAAATACTGCATGGCAAAGATGTTTCAAGGTATGCAGTAAGTTGAAATTATTTATACAGGGTTTCAGTGCAGTTTTTGCAACAATGGATCAATATATACAAAATTATAGCAACAGGATTCACTAAATAAAGGAGTTCTAACATAAAATTTTCATTAACCCATGTCTGGTAAAGCCAACTTATCCTTGAAGCTGATCAACTTAGCGCGAAACTCATCGATGGACTCGTTGGATGGTACGTAATCTTCCATCCATTTCAATTTCGGTAAAGATTCCTTCCATTCCTCATATTTCTACATAAACAAGGAAGAATCATAAAATATATTAATAACTGTGTAGTATTATTTCATAATTTCTTTAACATATTGGCTGCATCAAATTTCCTTCGGTGTTGCGGAAACTTGCACCATTCAATTGCATCATGTACTGAATATATATTTGCAATTCAATATTCTCGTATGATTTACATTTACTTTCTAGATAGAAATTCTAGAAATGTCAATGACAGCCAAGATGTTAAACAATATATTTCCCTTGATATTTTACAAACCTTTGTAAGTTGAACACCTCCACCAACAGCTCCTCCCAACACCAGATACCTGATTTTGAGCACTGAACGTACAATTCTTGCAGCAATAGCCAATCCAGCTATAGAGCGAGCTGGATTTCTTATTACATAATGATTCAAATTTGTTTCTGTGATTATTCGTCGTTTCCGATTGCGAATAATGCCGGAAAATTTCCGGATGTGGATCGCATTTCCATAAATAACTGGCCGTTTTCGCAAGTTTGAAACCAGCACATGGCAAGCAGTAACTTGACTAGAACTCTTGGCAATTCTACATCACATAAATAAAATATAAAACACGTTTTTAAATTACTTTGAAGTCGATTTCAGGTGCATTACATCACAAAATTCGCGTTTGTACTCACTGTTTGGGTACGTTCAGAAATGTAGATGCCATAATTTCAGCGCAAATTCCAGTCTGTAAGTATTCTTGAATCAATGATGCTTATGGACTTACAATTGCAATGCATTTAATAATATAATTAAGCAAACGCGGATGCACCGGGATGCGAATCACGCCCGTAGCCATATTGAATTCTACAATGGCATGGCTGAAACCAACGCCACCGTGCGTCCCATTTCGGAACTATTCCGCGCGGTGAAGTAGGAATCAAGATGGCGTCCAAATATGAATTGACCATAATGTATATCAAGCGGCGATCTACGTTTGCTCGGGAAATAACTCATGTAAATAATAAATAGCAGCTTGATTGCATTTCTGATCATGTCAATAAAAATCAATTTAATTGAGGATGTCTGAATGGTGTATTCTTTTAGTAGTATTTTTTGTAAGGGCTGTATCTTAAAAGTAAAACACATGAAAGCTGTCATACCGCGCATTCAAAAATTTATTTTCACGACTTGGTTCCGATTATATGCAGCGTTGCAACAACAATTCATATAAAAATAAGTTGTTCCACGCTTATTATAATTATTGCGACCGAAGAGCAAGGCTTACAATACTCACTTATTATCCAACGCCTCGCAAGCCTGATTATTAAATATTTTCAAACACAGCGTTCACTGCGCCGCATAATGAGCTAGTTTAAATAATATTACAAAGTAGTAGATATAACAGGGCTAGTTCCATGAACCAAAATCGTTGGTGGAAGATCGTTGGTGAGCGTTTCCAACATGCCGAGATACGTTTTCCTCTCCTCGTCTCCGTTTACTTGCGGCACGTGTAAGTGCAAGAACGTCACTGCGGTGTTGCAGCTTTGCTGTTTCACCAACTCATTGACACTAAAAGTGAAATCATGATCTTAAACCATGCTGTGATACAATAAACCAGTACATTTAACTGTAATTTACCTTTTTAAGTACTCTTCCTTGACGCAGAGTCCTTCCGCGTTCGCGCCAGCGGGTTTGTCTTCTACGGGTTCCTCCTCTTCATCGGGAGCGTACAACTTGAATATGTGATCCCAAACCACTATGCTGATAACTGCTTTGATACGTAGCTGCTTCAACAGCGAATACAACTGCCTCTCCTTACGATTCGTGTCACCGTGCAGCGCGCTGCTGCAGATGAACACCCGCAGCACGGTTTGCGACTTCCAGCCGGGAACCTGCGAGTGGCAAATGTATTGCTTATTTATAGAAATCGGGTCAGGTCTTACGGTAGGAACGAGTAAATGATCAGCAAAGTCACCATGTGAAGTATGCAAGCGATCTGAAGTAGGAATAGAGTTGTGGGGTCCGCGAGACTTGAATGCAACGGTTGGAAGAAATCGATGGGCCACACGTCGATGAAAAGTTTTTGCTTGCTTTTCAACACCATTGTCTTGCTGAGTAAGTGGAAATGTCGACACAAGCAAATGTTCTTCTGCATCTTGATGACATCCTATAACATAAATGCAACATGGGATTTCAAATAATTAATTACATAATTTGCACAATTCACTATTTCAGAGTGTCTACTAAACTTTCATTTCAAAATTCCAGTACGTTTCCAGTATTGTCAAGGATATTTATAACTTTTTCCAGGACACAAAATACATAAAGTGAAAGATAGTTACATAACAAACCACATTAATCCCATAAAAACTCATGAATAAGTGGAATGAACCATCTAATTTCAAGTTTTAATTGGTATTTCGTTCCAAGCAAATTAGAAGAGGAACACAGAAATCAATAAACGAAATTATGTAAAGTGTCAAAAATTATACATTTTCCAGGATTATGAAAAAGTTCCAGGATTTCCAGTATCAGTAGACACACTGTATTTGTTGGCTGTACTGTACGCTTACTTCGATCATCCCTACGTATTCCTCCGCTGAAAGGTCCTTGTCTTGGCTGAGTTCCCGCAACTCCGCGAAAGGTTGCGTGGGTGAATGTCCCATCTCAGCATCCGGTGTGATCAACTGTGTGTTCTTGAAAGGGCTGTTTTCACTACAAGAATGATCACATTCAGGTTTGTTGCAAGTTCTTCAAAAAATATATATGTAAATGTACTAAGTTACGTACGCTTTCAGAAAGTCTATGGGATCAGCAGAATCGTAGAAACCAAATATTATGGTGTTGGGCTTCATGGCACCAAGACCAGCTATTCTCACCAGATGTCTCATTCCATCTCTCACCGAGGATGCGATGGTCAGTTCAACGAAAGCCTTTACCTTCAGGTGGTCAACAAACGACAGCCACGTTAGATGCTCGGAAAGAACGGGATCTACGGTCCAGCTGTCCAGTTCATCAAGCTTGGTGTGACCGAGCACGTAAAGACCACTCTTCTTCAAGTCGTTGACGAACTCGATAAGTGGACAAGAAGCTCTTGGATTGGCCACCATCAGCAGCATTTGGGGCCTCCAGAACTTCACGTGCTCCTTCCTGATGTCCAGCATCAGAAGATATTTCCTAACCTAGTTTGTTTAAAATTTCAAAATATGTTTTAATGAATTGTACTTGAAGAAATTACTAAAATCATGATGTGGACCTGGTGAAAGATGAGGGCCTGGCTGATGGAACCCCAACTTGTAGGATAAGCTCGTACGTGGAGTGCCATGACCATCACGAGACACACGATGATGCAGATGCCGGCGTACACGGCGTTGATGACGAACATCATGGTCAACGTGCCGAGCAATCCACCTAAACAGGTGTGCCATGAAAAGTACCTAAAAGACGGTCTATACAAAACAGGATGTACATGAGTTCAAGCAAGTCACTTTATAAACTTAAACTTTCAGGAAAGGGTGTAACCTGAAGTTTGGCGCTGATGCGAGTTGCAAGCCTAAGCACGCAACGTTGGTGGCACAATAAGACAAGAGGAAGAAAACAGCTGTCACTTGGGCAATCAAGTTGAGGGAACCTATGAGCAGGATCAACTGCACCATAAACCACGAGCAGACTACGGCAGCGATGGGATTGTCACCACGTACACCCTTAGCGACCGGAGCTAACACAACACCTGAGCACATTCAAAATAACATTAAAATAACATTTCAATGAATTCAGAAACAAATACAAATACCGTAAAGTGATGCTTTAGTTCCCCAGAGAAATTATTTGGTCCACGAGTTTTTGAAACCTAAACTTTAAAATCCAAATAATTTCCCCTACCCGAATAATTTCATCATCTAATAAAAAAATCAAAGCAGATTTCCAGGTAAAGATTTCTGAAAAGACATGCAGTAATGTTACAGGAAAAACGAAATGTTACAGTCATAACTACTAAGGGTCAGTAGCGTCAAGTTTAAATTAAAATCCATTTAATTTCCCCTACAACACTTCGCGGTATACTGTATATATTTAAAAACGTTAGGAAAATCACCAAACAGCTCATCTTTCGCAACTGCAATCAAAACTCTGGATGCCCCAATGATATTACTCAAAGAGGCGGAAATCGTTGCGGCAAAGATGCCGATCGGTACGAATGCTTTTTCCAGGTTGATGTGTTGCAAGTACAGGTAATTATTGCGGAGTAGGAAGCTGTCAAATAATAACAGAAACACAGTTACCTTAAAGTTTATTGCTACAAAGCAAAATGCAAACAGTAATAACTCACTTGGAACAAGAACCAGATGATAAGAATGCTAGGAGCAGGTAAACGAAAAATGTGAACAGCACAGCTGTCAAAGTTCCCCACGGAATCGACCGGCCGGGATCTCGCAGTTCACCTTCACGGGAAAGCAAAATCTTATTTATAACATTTGAAATATGATTTATTTCACTGTTGATCTAATAACCAACCTGACATGTTAGCCCCGGCCATTATGCCAGTCACACCGCTGAAAAGCACACCGAACACTACGCCAAAGTCAACCAGGTTCCCTGTAGTGTAGTCCTGTCCGTAATTAGCTATTCAAGCAAACCAATTTGGTCAGTATACTAATAGACACAGGAACAAATAGCTCATAAACTTCCAAGAACATTGCACTTACACCAAAGATTCTCTTGGAAAGTATCCCATGTTAGCCCGGTGTACGTTGCGTTGGTCTCATTCCCCGCGTATTTGTTCGCTTCGGGTAAAGGAACCTGTAACAAGAAAATTACTGTTACAGTTTCAAGTAAGACATCAACAAGTACTTTGTTTGAGTACCGGGACACGGGTAAAATTGACACAAGTAATCGAAATCAGCCTGGAATGTTTGTTCAACCCCGATAACAGTTCTTCACCAAGACAATCAGTTCGCAAACCTACCGTGAAAGGTTTATTGCAAGCGAGGAAGCTGACCACGACCGTGATGGTGCTGAACATGACCACGGCAAAGATGAGCACCGAGGCCCTTGCGAACATGGCAGCCCCAAACAGGCACACAACCATGTTGAGGAAATTGAACGCGGTGCCGTATAGAAAAGCCCACCAACGTCCACTCGGCAACGCACCCGTTACGAGAAACCCTGCGTAACAAAACATATAGAGTACTTCGCTGGAGCTAAGGCTGGAGTCAGCAGTTCTCTGTGAACAGTGACATACCGGTCGGCCCAAAATTATCTATCATGCCCTCAACGCATCCGGTTATGTACAGCGCACTTGAGAAGATGTTGGCGAAGAAGAACAGTGTTCCGATGCTGCCTCCAAACTCAGGGCCCAATGTTCTGCTGATCATAACTGCAAAGAAGCAGCAATTAGATTATAGCAATAGACATTGTTATAGTAATAAAGTAACATTACAATATGCCCCTCCTCCTTCTACAGCTCCATTGGTGGAGATGGCACAGATTGACAAAACAGTACAAAGCAGGATGGCATAGGCCAGAAGGAACTGGGCAAGGACCTCCAGCATCCCTGCATTTCCAACGACAAAACCTGCAAATTGCAATACAAAATAAGTCATTAAATAAGGCAAATTTAGACGAAAATGTAATATTTTATACCGATTCGAAGGAAGAGAAGAGCGCTGAACATGGACAGACAAACAGGGGTGAAAACGCCGGAAAATGTCTCCAAATTTCTCGCCCCAGAAGAGGATGCGATGGGCAGAATTTGTTGATCATCTTCGGCCACATTCGTAACATTATGATGATTGACGCCGCTCAAACTTCGCAAGAGTCTTCGGTGAGTGCCGTGGCCGTTGTGGCCGAGCGGCGCGATCAAAGGAGTTCCTTCCGTACTGAAAGTGCTACTGCTAAGCGAATCGGTGGACGACCTCATACTGTACTGGATGTTCATCGTCGCAATCGGCAAACTTCCACCCAAAACTTATCAAATTATCGTTTACTTTACCGCCTCCGATCCAGATAAACTATCAACATGCACCCTACTTCCGTCAAAACGCCCATTATTGTGTTGTTACAAAGCTGCTGTCATCAGCTGACTCGCCCGTCAATCTAATCCATTCGCGAAATAACGCTAGAGGGCGCCACCAGTCCCGTCTTTTGTTGCTCCAGCCCGGAATCTTGACAGATACAGTGACGCCACCTAGCGTTGTCCGTCTAAATGAGCGTTTGTAATTTTCTATTACAAAACTGTGGTAATTGACCTTTTTCAGTAAGCTGCTATTGGCTGAAAAAACGTTTAAAAATGGCGTCCTTAGTTGGGACGAAGTGTAGAAACCTGTTTTCTGCCAATCAGATTGCAGCTTTATCCCAACTAAGGCCTCCATTTTGGAAAAAGGAGGTGCTACTGAAAAAGGACAATTATAAATGATGAAGTATTGTTGAGTGAATGTTCAATAGTTGTATATGTGAATAAATCGCATTAAAAAATCAAATCATTTTCAATATATAAAATCATATTTATTTATATAGTATTATATGTGTTGAACAAAACAGAACCAACACATCATTTCACTGGTATAAAAATCGTGCATATCAAATACAATATAGATCATCTGCGAGAGATTAGTTGTGTGTACCATCCCAAATACATATTCATATTCCTAAAAACTTTTACTGACAAAAACCACACCTAATGTTCTTCTTACAGTATTTGATTTTTAGATTGGTGCAAAACCACTCAAATCATTTTAAATGCTGGTGAAAAATTATTGCAATCTCCTATACCAATTTATGCAAATTTGTTTATGTGGTTTACCAAAAGGAAAGTATACTTCAAAAATAATTCCATGAAATTTTTTTCATTAACCTGCAAAGGCTTTCCACAAAACATTTGTGTACAATTTTGCAGGATTTATTTCTTTAATATGTGCCAACTTGAACTGACAGGATCTGTGCTAATAATAATCCACCAGGTGTCGCTTCCAAAACCAGAACAACAATATTCTACCATGGTCTCCACATTTTGTCACTTTCCGGTAAGCAACATGGTCCAACGTTTGATGTTGAAGGCTGGGACAGATCATAGGCTTCAGTCTGTGTCTTTCCATCTAGTGCTTCGTGGTTCTTGAACACTGGAACCGAAGACGTTGCAACACCTCCTTCCACACTCTCCTCATCGGAAGACAGAACATCACCATCATGGGCATCGATGCAACCATCACTGTCCGAAGCATCCGTGAACCCGTACAGGTCCTCCTGGGTACAGCAAGATTGTCCTTGAGGAACCACACTCTTGGGCACCACTGCGAATGCACTCGGTGTTCTCCTGTCCTCTTGTTCAGGGTTACATGAATAAGGAACTGCTGTGGATGTTGGCAAAGGTCTCTGGATTGCAGTGGCCATTGATGGCTGTTGTTGACGGCCAATCATTGTCAGGAAGGTGCTTCCGGTAGGAGGAATTGATGAAGGTGCCCCTATGGTTTTAGAGTCACTGTTCGTATTGTCCGATGGTGAGATGGATGTTGAGGATACCGAAGATGGTGTTGCGGTTGGCGGACATGTTGTTTGGGATGTTGGCAGCAGGAAAGTCACATCGTTGCCTTGAAGACGTCCAGGAAACAGTTGAAGACTCTGTGAAAGAAAAGTAAAATTGCATTTATTTCATGCTTGAAGTGATGTCAAAAGTCACGTTTGATTGCGCAAGAAGACAAAGTGCCTCATAATGCAGGGAAATCATTATGCAACATTCGTATTTATCATAATATGCTTTAAAATAAAATTCAACTACTGTATTATTATGCATAATGAAGCAGTATTGCAGAGATACAGGGTGTCTACTGGTATTCGAATCCAAAATATCGTGATCGATTTATGTGTTAAAACACCATTTTTAAGAACATGCATTTCAATTTTCATTTTTATATAATGTATGAATATCACAAATACAATAAAATGACTAAACAAAAAATAAAAATAATATAGCAATTCAAATCTAATGGAGGAAATTTGGATAAAACCTTCCTCCCCCACCCCCTCCCCTTCCCATAACCCACCCCCCTTACCCCCCTCCCATACGGGAAGAAGGCGGTAGGATTGGGGTATAGCCATCTTTGGCGAGTTGCGAATTAAGTAATTAATTTTAAACTATAAACTGCACCCCGGGACCGGGCGCGAACCCAAGACTACTAATTTACAGTCCAACACACTACCCACTATGCTAACTCGCCGATGGACCGGTTCTAGCTTCAAACCACCCTCTAGAATCTATAATGAAAAGCAGCTCCAAACGCCATCTTCTTTCACGTTTGTGAATTTAATTTCGGAAAAATATCACTTGGAAAACTCATAATTTTTGACAAGTATCCTAACAACGGAGATTATATTCTGTGATGAGCAGTTTTTTTTCTATTAGGATGCTATATATAATATGTACACCTCATATGGTGACAGGCTTTCCAGCACAGAGAGGTTTTTTAAAAACATTTATCATGCAATCTATATAATGGTCCCAAAAATTTTAAATCTTCCACCATAGACAGGTTTCACTTCTTTTGCTGTAATTTTATACATATATACTTATAATGTATGTGCATTTAATTACAGTGAAACGTGTCTATGGTAGAAAATTTGATGTTTATTAAATTTGGGAATGTATGATAAATGTTTTTAAAAAATCTGTCCATGGTGGAAAGTTTTTCCGGTCTCATGAGATTCCACCATACACAGGTTTTACTGTATAGGCCCTATATAACTTCCGTATAATTGTAATTTCATTTGCTTAAATATCATGACCATGCCAAAAAAATCATGGCTTTGTCATGAATTTCATGACTTTATCAGGATTATCAGAAATACCTATATCAGGTTAGTAGACACCCTGTAATATCTTTAATTTGAAATGTAAAACTTATTTTCCCCTGAAAGTACATATATAACAGGCTATATATAGGCTACTCGTGTTAGTTGACTTTAGGGTAAGTATAGATTATCATGGAGTTGAATGTAAAAACTGAATGCAATAATTTCCACTTGATTATATCATGATATAGTCGCAGACATTGAGACAACAACGCCGCCATACGGTGTGCAGAGTAATCACAATTTAGGAGGAAAATTATTACTTTGCCCCTCTCCCTTCTGGTCATCTAATTACAACTTATGTCCGCTCGGTCACTCTAAAATCTGCTGGACCTGATTCTAAATTATACTCAACAAGATGGACTGGGTGTGTATATGTTTCGTTCACCTGTCCAAGGGGAAGTTGGAGTAGGTGGTTCATAAGTAGGGAGGTTACTGTTATGATATCACACTATATGTATCATGTACAGCACATGTACAAAGCACGATAATATGGAGAAAAATGTTAGCAGCGACAGCTAAAGGTCCTAACCGCCACTTTCAAGCTCGCAAACCAACAAAAATATATACCCACCCCTAAACACACAACTCACGCCCCTAAGATCACGTGCTCACTAAGGGCCGATTAGCACGCCTTTCCGGTGAGTATATAGGCACTAATAGTAGGACAACAAATGTTCCCCACTTTTTCTCTCTATGGTCCAACACGAAAATTTCACCCTCCCTCAACTTTAGTGGCGAGTAAATAAATACTTGCTTTTGATATTTCCCTATATGCGGCTAACAGCATATAGGACCCAAAAAGACAACAATGACATCAAAAGAAAATGGCGACAATACCTTAGGTAAACATAAGAAACTACAAGTTTCGCCCACTAGAATTTTACTGAATAGTCACACACAGGCAAAGCACAATCGCACTTTCAAAATCACATACTGGCACCTGAATATTATAGAACAGATGTAATTAGAGCGCTACCTGGTGGACAATTGGTCGAATTCCACGAAATCCTATTACATGACAGTATATAGGTTACACAAAAGATTGCTGAGCAAATATTATGTATTTGTGATGCAATTACATGCAGTGCTTATATAGGACATGCATTTGAAGGGTCATTTGAAGGTCCTCCTCATATATTTCACCTGGCAAAATATTTAAATAAATAAATGTTGTGGTTTATGTCCCTACGCAATTAAAATAAACTTGGTTTCCATATAATAATTATATAGAGCTGTAATCAGGTTGTCTACTAAACTTTCATTTCAAACTTCCAGTATATTTCCAGTATTTTAAAGAATATTTATAACTTTATCCCATGCTTAATTGATATTTTTTCCAAGCAAATTAGAAGAAAAACACAGAAGTCAATAAACGAAATTATGTAAAGTGTCAAAAATGATATATTTTCCAGCATTTCAAGGACAATAAAAAATTCCAGTATCAGTATACACACCCTGGTAGTGCAATTTATTATTTTTTAACTCGATCGTATGACTTAATTAATCTTTTCCATTTTTAAATATAGAAACTTGAAATGTTTTTCAACACAATTTTTCAGTCACAGAACAGAAACATTCTGAACTTCATTCAATTGTGACGATTAAAATTAACATCAATTACAATCACTATATGATTTGTTCCGAATTCACATCGTTAATGGACAGTCCTTTATAATTATGTCTTCAATCAGGAGTATAGAGCAAGAAGACACTTTGTTTCAAAGAATGAGTAACGAGACATAATGATGATGATGAAAGAAGTGGAAAGAGGAGGTGCCCCAAATCAACTACTTTTATAAATAACTTCCTAAAAGGTCCTTTAACGATCGATACTTTTGCCTGTACGACCCCAATCGAGCACCGAGTGCTACTGAGTATAGGAAAGGGGCGAGTCTGCATAGACAAAAAAAGCAAAAGCTTTAAAATTAACGAACAAAAAAGAGGTGGGGACGAGGCTATATAGGGAGAGGAGCCGAATCCAAAATGGCGAACATTTCGCGCCCAATTGCTCATTTCTATGCAGATTTGCCAACATGCAATCGCAGTTTGACGCCCCAACTTTATACTCCACCATCTTCCTCATCTTCCTTCTCCCAGTTTCCAAATCTCGTGCTGGAAAACGAGAGCAGGAAGCTGCAATTAATTAGCACCGTATCGAGCGTAATGGCCGCCGTGCAACAGCGCCATCTCTTGAGCGTCCCTGTCCCTAAAACGTTCTCTACATTTCTCCCTTAAAATAGAGGGTTTCGGCGCTGGCTGAACAATCTATACAGTGTACAGTTTGTAAAGGAGGATGGTTTTGAACGGATTTATCGCCGACCAGGCCTTGTACACATATAAAAACGCAAACATTATATACATGTCGGTTGTGCTGCGAGTAAAACTCGCAAAAAATGCAGACAAATTTCTCATCCAAAAATGCGACACACTAGATTTATGGCGACAGTCGTCTCCTTGTCTTCTCCGCTTCTCATTTTGTATATCTTTGTTAGCGAAAGGCATCCTCCTCTTCCTCCTCCTTGTTGCAATATAACCTATCCAGAGTTATGAATAGCTGTCTCTTGTGCGCAAAAATTGCAGATCTCCAATTTTTCCTTTTGCCATTGACAACGTGGGAATTTTTCCCTTCAATTATATTCAATACAAGTGTCGTCGAGCAATAATCTATCTATAAATCATGTTCAATCTATCGTTTTCTATCCTAAACCAATGCTAGCTGTACCTAATGGTAAACTGTATTGTACTTTACTTGAACTCCCAAGCCAGCAGGTGGCGCAATTTACCTACACATTTTAACTGTAATTTCAACAATTAGGATATCCATCCGAATAAGTAAAGTTGATGTACATCAATATATTTAGGTGGGAATTTACTGATGAGGTTCAAATGTTTATAATTTTAAAAATTATCTCCAAACTAATTACAGAAAAGACAAGAAACGGAAATAAGCAGGTGTAAATGATCTTATGGTTTTCAGGATTTTTTGAAATATTTATCTACATTTTAAGATGTTGATTGTTTTATATATAATACAAGCAGGTATTTGGACTAAGCACTAAGTATTAAGAAAAATTGTAATTAATTACGTTTCATAACATATAAAGGGTGTCCACTAAACTTTCATTTCATTAATTCTTGTGTATTTCCAGTATTTTAAAGGATATTTATAACTTTTTTCCAGGACACAAAATACATGCAGTGAAAGACAGTTACTTAACAAATCACATTAATCCATGAAAAACTGATGAATAAGTTGGAATGAACCAACGAATTTTGTTCCAAGCAAATTAGAAGAGGAACACAGAAATCAATAAACGAAATTACGTAAAGTGTCACAGTATATTTCCAGGATTTTCAGTATCATTATGGCACCATAAAATTGATTGAAAACATATACGAACACAGTGAAAAGTATTAATTATACAGTGAAAATATTTCCTAATTTTACATAATATGTAACATGTTGATTGAACAGTTGTCATCTCATCAATTCCCCCCCCCCTTTTCCTTTCCTCTGACCTTGTGTTAAAGTACAAAAATGAGATTTTAAAACGGGAGATAAAGTGATGCATTTTCTCGCAATATTCCTTCAGCTCCCAACTGGAAATAAAAATAAAGGGCCCCAAATGTGGCATTTATTCCCGGCGTATTTTCTCGTAACTGTTTTGCAGATAGGAAAATAGGTCGGAATTTTGTAATTTGTTTAAACCTCATTTGGAGAGGGGAAGTTTGCATTTCATTTGAAAATGCTATGTTTGCGGCGCACAAAAGCATCAAATTTGGCTTCTGTTCTCCTTTATATACTTCATATCTGTCCTTTTATCTCGCTTTCATTTGCATCTTTTTTGTGTTTCAGCAATGCAATGCAAAAAATCTACATGAACATTTTAAAAAGCATTGTATGTACGAGGGGGAAGTGCAGCAAAAAACATTTTCATGCAGCAGGAAACGAACATCAAGAAATGAGAGCGTGAAAAAAGTACCACATTTGTGTATATCTTTATTGCGATAAGTTCAAAATTGAGGAGGAGATGTGAAATTGGGTGAAATTTTCAGGCTTTTTATCTCTTCATATGTCAAAATTGTCTATATGGTCTAACCCACAATTCCCCAAAAAATAATCCACACATGTGGTTGTATAATTAATTAACTATGTTAAAAAAGTGTCACTGTATTGATAATTTGCGGTCAGCATTACAATTAACCTAAAAACAATTGTAAATATTCGTACAATTAAAATAAATCTATTTGACATACCGCGGTAAGAAGTGAGATTCATTAAATGATTTTTTTATCCTTAATTCAATTTTGTAGAAAATCACATTATATTTACGGATTTCAGGTTCCGTTGCAATTAATGACAAATGGCATAATTTTAAATTAAGTGACCTGCAAGGACATCTATATTGGCACAGTATATACTATGACAGGGCATCTACTAAACTTCCATTTCAAAATTCCAGTATTTTCAAAGATGTTTATAATTTTTTTCCAGGACACAAAATACATAAAAAGATAGTTACATAACAAACCACATTGATCACTTAAAAACTGATGAATATAAGTGGAATGAACCAACAAATTTCACGAGTCCCATGATTAATTGTCATTTTGTTTTAAAGCAAATTAGATGAGGAACACAGAAATCAATAAACAAAATTATTCAAAATGTAAAAAAATGATAAATTTTCCAGGATTAAGAAAACTTTCCAGGATTTCCAGTATAGCAGTAGACACCGTGTATTACAGTAATCATCTCACCTTTAAAATTGCAGCAATATAACTTATTAATCTATTAAAAAGTAAATTATCTAATAGTATTGTGATATTCTATACATATTTTATGTTAATAATTTCCCATAGGTCCTTTTATATTAGGGTATTAAAAGATCCTTTATAATTAAGATATACAACTGTAAAATTTGCCAATGATGGAATTTACAAATTACAATTTTTTTTTCAGGTCTGTTTTAGCCAGTTTTCCTGATTTCACAGATTTCCACTTATACGTTTTAAAGTTTATTTAGTAACAAGTCAAAATTAGTTAACTCTCCTAAACTCGAGGTAAATATTTATTTATATGTAGAATCAAGCTGCAATTCTCAAGTGGTTATTTGAAGGAACCGAAACATTTCCTCTTTCTTACATATACTAAGCATCGGACTCAATAAAAAGGAAGAGAGAGTGAGTTGGAGAAAGGGCAAAGATAATAATCAAACATTGTATGAATGAATCTATCTCCATGTTTGGGAGTAAAAGAAACCCTCGACGATGACAATAGTCACAAAGGAGCATCTTTTCCGTCTCGCTTGCAAACATCTAAGAAGATGAAGGGCGTTCGCATAAAGGCAACTGTCCCATGGTACAATCAGGGATACATATCCTTAGAGTTTGTTGGGAATTGAGTTGGGGTCCTTGGGTGTACTAGTTGGGAGGCGGAGGCGGCGGCGGCGCATGCGCAGACCGATCAGGTGTTGCTCTCCAAAATGCAGACCGTTTGTTTGGCACCGCAAATGGGGGCACAAGGGGGGCAAAACGCTGGCAGGGGGTCCTTGCAAAAGATATGCCCCTCTTTTAGCAATGACCGCGACCACCCGGGCGAGACACTCGGTCAACACTGCTCAACACGTATTGAAACATGTGTTGCCCAACAGCACAGCCCCAAATCATATTGGCACAAATGCCAAAATGCTGCAGAGAACTTTGAGCAAAAGTTCAATTTGTCAACGCAATTACTACCGTATGCAAAGTGTGGGCACAGTGTGACGTACCCTACAGTACTACAGGGTACTTACTGTACATAGGTATGAGCGGCCATTTTGTCGGCCATATTCCATGTAACATTCATCACCACATGCAACTGTCATCGGGGGAGGAGCTTCATATCAACCAACCACTTGCCATGTGAGTATGAACACCTTGGTATGATGGTTGACAATATTGTGTATGACGTCACATGGGTAAGCCCTATTGCCCATTGATATAGAAACTCCTTGGATATAGTATAGAAGCTTGTGTGATGCAGTGGCGCCACCCATTGAACGTATTTGGAACTTTACAGAAAAAAATGCTTGCACCATTCTCACTGTTTTCATACATTTGCAATAAGAAATGGGTTTTGAATCTTTTTTAGGAGAAGATTTCTGCGGGCAACATTGCAAATTTTTACTACATGTACATGCAGGTACATAGTTATTATATTATTGAAATGAACGAGTGATTACATATTTTGATATGAATACAGAATTTCAAATTCCTCTACAGCACGACTTATTAAAATTGAAATAAAATTCAACTTCACTTTGAAAATAATACCTATATATAATTTGCAAGCACCCAAGATGACAGTTATCAAGATACAGTATAGAAAAGCTCAAATAATAAAGTGAATTAATAAATCAAATAATAAACTGAAGTATTGAAATCCAATTGGACCACTATAGGAAAAATCTTTAAATTAATATTCAACGATTCAAATTCTATTGAAAAGAAACATGTTTTCTTTAAAAAAATACTTATTAGATAGGCACTCAAGTTAGAAACAAAAAGAATTCGTATCACAGTTTATAGCCAATTACAAACATTATTTCAAAATAAAGTAGGTATGCATATATGAGTGGAGCAATGTGTGCTCTAAAAGTTCAAAAATCTGTACAGCCAAAAATGTCACTTGTTTGCCGGTGTCAACTTGGATCTTTGTAAATTGAACAAGCCGTGTAAAAAACTAAGTTTTTTGGGTACTAAGTTTATATTAGATACCGTAACCTAACCCACATTAAT
>JAQFZQ010001739.1:0-17482 GCA_034696005.1 Glomeris marginata
TCAGTATGCCTTTTTTGAATTTAATTTGTAACTCGTTAACCGTTACGAATTGGTTAACATACCAAATAGCCATTCTTGATAGTTTTTCACTCTGAATAACATATTAAATAATTTTTGTTCCCTTGATTAGCCCTTTAATTTTTTTCAAAGTTTAAAATTAAAATGCGAATAACTTTTTTACTAATTCCCACTTTTTCAAGGTATGTTACAAAACCATTTCAGTTCACCTTTAAAGTACACAAGGGTAATTAATTAAGGAGGTTTTCCTCAATAAATACCTCATTTTGGTTGACGGCTTCGAGTCGCGAGCACGATCCACACACGGCATTCAACTGCAACCAGAGTAAATCTGGAACCCATCCGCTTAGATGTTTATAGAGGATATTAGCAGCCTGGAAAAAGGTTTCAAAATACATTTATAAGGAATAAGCAAAAGTTTGGCTGCTGTAAACAATTTGTGTAACCTCTTGAACGTACGGCTGTTGCGTGACGCTGAGATAGCGGAAAGTTGCCAAAATTAATTGCGCGCAGTGCATCTCGGAAAGACGTAACTGGGTGAACATAGCGTAACGTGAAAGAAAGTCATCGATCAAGATCAATAATGTTGTATTAGCCGAAATCGAATTACTACGTACCTTTACGGTTATATTTCCCAAGTTGGACAGGATATCGGTTACGAGTTTGAACTCGGTTGTCGGTGGTTTGGCGGCGGACATTTTAACGCGGCAACTGCAAAAATTCCCCAATGTGATTAGATTTGATGGAAACCTTTTACATGATTAGATCGATATTAATTCGATATATTAATAAAAAAAAATAAAAGGCATTTTGTGTCATAAATCAAAATAACAAAATCATTTATTGAACATTCGCGGTAAATTACATATTAAATTATAGAATTTCAGAAACATAATTGTTTAATATAAAAACTATATAACATTTATTTAATTTACTTACTTATTTGCTTACTAATCTATTTACTTATCTATTTATTCACTTATTCACTTATTTAATTACTTATTTATTCATTCACTTATTTATTTACTTATTTATTTATTTACTTATTCACTTATTTATTTATTCATTCATTCACTTATTTATTTATTTATTCATTCATTCATTCATTTATTTACTGATTCACTTATTTATTTACTTATTTATTTATTCACTTATTCATTCACTTATTTATTTACTTATTCACTTATTTGCTTATTTACTTATTCACTTAATTATTTACTTATTCGCTTACTTATTGGCATATATATTTATTCACTTAATTAATTATTTATTTAATTACACACTTCTGATATATATTTATACAGTAAAACCTGCGTATGGTGGAATCATAGAATCTCAAGGAACACAAAATACAACCCACAAAAGAATGTTATTAAAAAATAAATCATGATGTGAAAGATCCAATAAAAATTCACATTTATAAATTTTCCACTATAGACAGGTTTAGCTGTTGTTCTATATCCAGTAATGAGTATATTAACCTGAATTTAGCCTGCTTTTCCAAATACCGCAACAGACTCGGCCAAACTTCCTTCGCAAACCTTCCTTCGAGGAATTCGCCGCAAACTTTCACCATTGTGCATAATACGGCAAAAGCCTATAAATAGATCAATAAAATATTGATTAATTCCTCTAATTGATCCACTTAAATCACATTTTTTAATGTACGTAACCTTGCGAATGACGAAAACCTTCTCGTCGGCGAATCGGAAAGTCAGCGGTGCCCAAACCTGGTGAACGATCGGAAGCAAATGATCTGCAAATATCAATTTATGTATTTAATAAAAGAATAATCAATAATCAAAATTGGCAATTGAATGTGTTGTAATGTACCTTCGTGACGCGCAAGAACCCGTAACCCAACGTCCACAACCTCCAGGACAACCAAACGGACGTGGGCATCCTTGGATGACATCAAGTGAACGCAACGTTCCAATATCTGCAAAATATTTAATGATATTTGATGAAGTTTCAGTAATAAAATAAGGATCGGTGATGTGCTCCATGTTATAGTATAGGGATCGGTGATGTGCTCCATGTTATAGTATAGGGATCGGTGATGTGCTCAATGTTATAGTATAGGGATCGGTGATGTACTCAACGTTGTAGTATAGGGATCGGTGATGTACTCAAAGTAATAAAATAAGGATCGGTGATGTGCTCAAGTAAAAATAGAGGTGAGGATAAAACATTGATAAGTGGTGCAGTTGTCAATTAATAAAGATGAGTGATGCACCTAATATGGATTAGCTATGTAATATGCATTAATCATGTATAATAACAATGTGGATTAGTGGTGTAACGTGGATTAGTGATTAAATAGGATTAGTTATTATATAGGGGTTAGTGATTAAATACGGATTAAACAGGGATTTGTGATCGTATAGTGATTATATAAGGATTAAATAGATATTTGTGATTGGATTGGGATTAGTGATTAAATAGGGATTAATGATTAAATGGGGATTAATGATTAAATAGGGATTAATGATTAAATAGGGATTAATGATTAAATGGGGATTAGCGATTAAGTATGGATTAGTGAATAAATAGGGATTAGCAATTAAATATGGATTAGTGAATAAATATGGATTAGTGATTAAATGGAAATTAAATATGGATTAGTGATTAAATAGGGATTATATATGGGTTAGTGAATAAATAGGGATTAGCGATTAAGTATGGATTAGTGAATAAATAGGGATTAGCGATTAAGTATGGATTAGTGATTTTATAGGGATTAAATAGAGATTAGTGGATAAATAGGGATTAGTGATTAAATGGGGATTAAATATGGATTAGTGATTACATGGAGATTAAATATGGATTAGTGCTTGATGTAATCAAATGACAAAATGCTCTAAAAACATTATTTAAGCTCCTCCCACCAGGGACACAATATGCAAATGAAGTACCTTTACTGTTGTTTCTACGTAGATCGGAACAGACTTTTCCTGCATGTCTTCTGCAGCAACGCACGACGGATCTTCATCGTCACCACAGGTTTCATCTGCCTCGTCACCGCACGGTACATCACTGATTACATCACTGGCCAAGTCATCGGCCCTTTGCCGCAGTTTATGGTATTCCAGCAAATAAGCGAGCAGCTCGTTTTCATCTGCTCTCTCCTCATTGGTCACATTTTCCTCGTACGTAACTGGTGATGCATGAAGCTTTTCTACTGCTAACAGGACTGACAGCAAAAGCCTCAGGTACATTTCACTCTGTTGGGTGTGCAACGAGTCCAAAGAATGCAGAACCTGCGCAGTGTAAATTCAAATTACAGTGAAACTCGGATATAACGATCTCGGATTTAACGAATTCTAAATCAATTCTAGATAAACATTTTCTAATGATTTAAAGGGAAACAAAAGCTTACATCATCAACCGTGACCAAAGCATTCGGTACGAGTTGCTCTCCGCCAACCCGCAAAGCCGCTCGGAAGACTTTCAGCGGCGCGCAACTTTCCGGCACGTATCGTAACTTCACGAAAACCCTATTGAAGAACACGTCGCTGTTGTCCCGCAACATTTCTGCAGCAGATCTGCCAGAAAACTCCATAAATACCACAAAAACAAACCGGAATTCACTACGAAGCCGAATTACGTGACTTACCGGTATCCGCAACTGGAACGTAACGTAGAAAGCGTGATATAGGAAGACTGGGAAACAGCTGATGATTGGTCTTCAATCTTTTCCAGGATTGGGTATAAAACTTTGCGCAGGTAAGGCCGGAATTTCACACCCGAAACCTGGAAACAAAATGGGAGGAGCTTACGAAATGTCATTTTTCATTTTCTCTATGCATATATAATTCAATTTGCTTTCACTATATATACGTATGATAGTCTGGATTTCCCTGACCTCACAACCATTTCTTTGACTTCCCTGATTTCATAATTAATTCTTTGATGACTTTGATTTCCCTATCCTTAAATTCCATGACTCCATACTTCTATTCACTTGATTTCCATAACCTTGATTTCCAAATCCTTGATTTTCTTATCCTGGATTTCCATATCCTTAAATTCCCTGACTCAATATTTCTGACCTTGATTTCCATAACCTTAATTTCCCTGACTCAATACTTCCATTTCCTTGATTTCCATGTCCTTGATTTTCATATCCTTGATTTCCCTGACTTTGATTTCCATGTCCTTGATTTCCCTGACCTTGATTTCCATATCCTTGATTTCCCTGATTTTGATTTCCATATCCTTGATTTCCCTGATCTTGATTTCCATAACCTTGATTTCCCTGATCTTGATTTCCATAACCTTAATTTCCCTGAATCAATATTTCCATTTCCTTGATTACCCTGACCTTGATTTCCCTAACCTTGATTTCCATAACCTTGATTTCCCTGACTCCATACTTCTATTCCCTTAATTTCCATGACTTTCCTTCCCATATCCTTTATTTTCCTGACTTCAATTTCCATAACCTTAATTTCCCTGACTCAATACTTCCATTTCCTTGATCTCCCTGACTTTCCTTCCCATATCTTAAATTTCCCTGACCTTCACTTCCACATCCTTAATCTCCCTGACTTTCATTTACATTTCCTTTATTTCCCTGACTTTTATTTCCATACCCTTAATCTCCCTTACTTTGATTCCCATATCCTTGATTTCCCTGACTTATTCCACAATTCATGGATTCCCCTGACTTCAAAAACCCAAATCAAAGTTTCGCACTACAACTCGGATTGGCGTGTTTGACTTCTCGTAATCGTAACTTCTAAATTCTAACAAACCTTGGAACAATTGGCCACGCCTTCCAACAGCAAACACAAATGGGCAACATTCTCTCTCACTTTCCCGCCATTCAAAGGTTCCTCCTCCTTCCATCCCAACGGCCAATCACGGTCCTTCGTCGCGAAACTTGCCGCGTCCCAATTGGTCGGTGTTAAATATTCTTCTAATACACTCCTAATGTGAAAAATAAAATAGATTTCAATTCCCATTTAATAATAATGGAAATATAAATCAAATTCTAACCCAATGTAATGGAAGTGTTGCGCGGAACCATCCCCAGAAGTAGTACTTTCTTCCGCGGCTCCTAAAATCATCTCGTTCAGCAGAAATGTACATTGGTGTCTGTGCTGGTTGGTATTACGTAACTTGTCCAGGAAATAATCTGCAAGAATCTGCAGATCTCCTGCAGAAATTTCCATTACAGACAGGTTTTCCACCATAGAAAGGTTCCACTGCATAATACGTACCGTACTTTCCTAAAGCTCTACAAACAGTAACAATTTCCACGTAAACTTTCTGGCTGTTGAAATATTTGAATTGTTTTTTGGGATATTCCAAATTATGCAAATTTGAAAAATTAGAGTCCAAATCTGTAATAAAATAAAATCAATTCTAATCAATTCTGCATTTGATCTAATCAATTCAGATGAATTACCAATTACCTAGCGTTTGCAGATTCTCCATTACAACAGCCGTATCGGAAAATTCCAACTGCGTTAAGTCAATAAGGCAAGTGGTTAATCTTTCCAATAAAGAACTTGACATCAGCAGAATTTTCAATCTTTCTTCTGTTAATTGGAACTCATTATTATTTTTCAGTCAAGTTGCAATGTAAAATAGTCATCGCGCATTACGTACTTAGGAAATTTAGGTATCCGCGTAACAGTCTTATGTTGCACGTTGTTTCCGAATCATCTGCAATGTAAAACACAATTAGAAAAGGCATAAGTATGACGGAATAAGGATCAGCGATGTAATTGTATGATCAAATAAGGATCAGTGATGTAATTGTATGATAAAACGAGGATCAGCTATGTAATTGTACGATAAAACAAGGATTAGCAATGTTATTGTATGATAAAATAAGGATCCGTGATGTAATTGTGTAATGAAATAAGGATCAGTGATGTAATTGTATGATAATATAATGATCAGTGCTGTAGTTGTACAACGAAACAAAGATCAGTGCTGTAGTTGTACAACGAAATAAAGATCAGTGCTGTAGTTGTACAATGAAACAAAGATCTGTGCTGTAGTTGTACAATGAAACAAAGATCAGTGCTGTAGTTGTACAATGATACAAAGATCCGTGATGTAATTGTATTAATGAAACAAAGATCAGTGCTGTAGTTGTACAATGAAACAAAGATCAGTGCTGTAGTTGTACAATGAAACAAAGATCCGTGATGTAATTGTAAGAAAAATGAAGATCAGTGATGGAATTGTATGATGAAGTAAGGATCAGTGATGTATCCAAATATTATTACGAAACATTATCTTGACTAACCCATCCTGCGAAAAATCCTCGGCAACTTGATGACAAGTTCTCGAAGGTCCTCTTCCATCAGGTCCACTATTCCCTGACCACCGATGGTCCCTTTACCCCAAAGGTCCTTTAACTGTTCCTCACATTCGGCCCTTACATCACCGTAGTCATCGTACGACAGACCAATCAAGATTTGCGTGAATATTGGAACGCAATTACAAAGGGACCTAAGTATGGGAATAAAAACATTCACTTACGCCTTTCTAGAATATAGTCTCGTATTTCAGGCAAACTTACTTAGGGCAATGGGCCAAAAGAGCAGAGGCCCATTGGACTAGGGCCAGTCTGACTTTGTGGTTGCCGTGACTACGGAGACAGGAGATGCTCTCCGATAAGAGCTTCAGCTTTTCCGAAGTTGATTGTAACCAGTTTTCGTTACAGTCAACTGGAATTCCAACTTTTTCTTCTTTTGAATCTGAAAAATTGAGCCGGAAAATTAATTAAATTTGCCGTAAAATAATTTTAAGAAAAATAAATTAAAAAAGGCCCTTACCTATACATTTAACCCTTTCCTGGGACCATTTCACTCTTCCATCATCCAAAACAATAGACACACATAGGGCCCATGTCCGTAAACTTTTCTACGATAAACAAAATAATTACGACAATTTTATTCATTTTGCCGCGATTTTAATTTTCCAACTTACCACTGTAATTTCCTGAAATAAAAATTGAAATAATCAGTTAATTAAACTTAATTAACGTTAATTAAGTTGTTAATTAACCTGTCCTCTGTGCGTATTATCCCGGATGATTTTAGTCATCGCGATGGAAATTCCCGGCAGGAACGCCGCGAATCTTTCGCCGACTTGCCGCAGAATTTCTTCATTTTCTACAGAGATAAATACAGATTAATTGTATGCAAATTAGGAGAGTATTTGAATAAATTAGAGAACCTTTTTGGTGGTTTTGCATAACAGCGCAGAGGCATTCGATGGACATCGCGGTCACGTGACGCGAAGTTCTGTCTTCGGATAAGCGGAGTAAAATGTACACCAAGTGGCCAAGAGGTCCTTGGAAATTGGAACTGTAAACTAGTTGGCATAGACTATGAGTGGGAATAGAGGAATAAGAAGGAAATTAGGCTCCTCCCACAAGGGAATCTGCTGCCCTACACCTAACGCAGACCTAACGTATCGATAATTGAAACCTATCGAACGTGCATCATTGTGTATCGAACGTGCATCATTGTGTATCGAACATGTACAATTGTGTATCGAACATGTACAATTGTGTATCGAACATGTACAATTGTGTATCGAACGTGTATAAAATTGTATCGAACGTGCATCATTGTGTATCGAACGTGTATAATTGTGTAACGATCGTGCATCATTGTGTATCGAACGTGTATAATTGTGTATCGAACGTGCATCATAGTGTACCGAACGCGTATCATTGTGTATCGAACATGTACAATTGTGTATCGAACGTCTCGATTGAACGTGCATCGAATGTGTATAATTGTGTATCGAACGTATGTTCCACTAATATTAAAATAAATTGAAAATATATTTTTTAAATTGCAGTGTGACACTGGTGACACGATGCCTATATAAAAATCTGTGTACATTCTCATTATAGTGTACAAGTACCGAGGCAAATACAAACCTGGAAGTGATATTACTGAATAGTTTGTTGATACACTTCACGACTGAAAGTTTCAATTCTTCACTGCAAAATTCCTTAACTGAAATAAAAATAAGTAAAATATGAAATTTATATCATATCAATTTCAAATATCAATTAATAATTACCAAGTGTTGGATCCGGTTTCCCTGTAATTGTCATTAAAACATTGAACAGGATTCGGTAGAAGAATTTCACATCATCAATTTGTGAAATTGAAAGGGAATTTTCAATGCAGTCAATTGCAGAAATTATTAGATTTTCATTCCTGAAATATTTAAATAATATTAAATATTAGAACAAATATATAAATAATTAATTAACAACTGTGAAATTTAAAAGTACCTGTTATTATTTCCATTTATGATTTCAAATAGCGGAATGCAGACGTATTCTTGCAAATAATTATAATTTCTCCCTGAATTTCGTTCCGAAAAGTTCGATAAAACGTTTTTCAAACGTTCAATCGCGTCCAAACTCGGATTTTCCAGCAAATCCACGCAAAACGGACGTAAAAGAGCGAAATCTCGGTTGAAATCAGCATCGGAATCCATCATCTAGTCGTTTTATCCTACTGAAATGAAATAAACAACTTGAAATCATCGCGAAACTGAGAACATTTGAAACCGCTACCGAAACAACTACTTACAACTCCGCTCCCAACTAGAGACGGAATTTCAGTGTTTCTGATTGGCTGTTGGATGAATGACGTAATCGCGGACGCCATCTTGCAGCTCGGACAAACATTATTTTTATGGAACGCCGGTGATTCTTCATAAAAGCTGGCATCAGTTCCATAGTGGACATTCGCAAGCGTTTTACTTTAGTCGCGGATGGCGTTCCATAAGCGTCAACCAATCAGCGCTGTGAACGGGTTTGGCCATACTCTCCATAGTTTACAAACGACCACCAGGTGGCGGATCTGCAATTTCAACTCGCGATTAACATACGTTCTATGAAGGCTGTGCCACCTGGCGGTCGTTTATATAACCATCACCGCGCTCGCTTTCAATTAAACCGGTACGTACCGGTATCAATTGATACGTATCGCCGCCTGTTACCATGACAACGCGGTTTGTTTGTAATAACGCTAAATTTTAGTTTTCTATCGCTAAACTTCGATTATGAAAGTGACTAGCATCATTCCTACGCGGTTTCTGTCGTTAATTGCTCATTTACTGGTTGCTGCTACGCTTCTTTGGTCCAGAGTAATAATTTTCAATCGTTTGTTTTGAAAAATGTCATTAGGCCTATTTATTGTATATAGCGTTTTCTTATTATGTAATTTATTTCCAGGATAGAAATGTAAAAGCTTGTCTTCCACTGACTTATTCTATGCAGCAATATGAAGCAAAAGACACCCAGTAAATATTATTACTTATTTTTCTGTTTTACTTAAAATAATTAACATTTTAATTGCTATATTTATTCAGTGACGTCACACCGCATGCAGGTGGGCGTGATCAATTTTTGTCCTTCCGTGATTGGTTGAATTCAATTACTGTCTGAAGCTAACTGCTAACAGGCACCTCCAACTTCCGGTGATGTCACATAGCAGGAATTCATGCAACCAATCACAGAAGGGCAAAAATTGACCACGCCCACCTGCTTGTGAAATGACGTCACATTCGGCGCTCAATGACCCTCCAATTATACTATTATACCTACTATTATACTAATTATATTTATCTTTTTACATTTTCAGGCTAATTCTTGGATTATCCTTATCATTGGGCCTTATTAGCCTGGAATTAATAGGCTTCTTTTCGGGGATATCGATGTTCGCGAACCTCACTTCGCTAACTTGTAGGTTCACCTTATTTAATAAATTCATATAATACTAATGTAATTACATGATAATTGTATATGAAGTTAATAAAATTTATTTTGGCAGCCATTTTGGGACATTGTGGCGCTACGATTGGCTTGACGTACTTCGTGTTGGACGAATGGGATTGCGACCTGTACTGGTGGATTTTCGCGCTGGGGAGTGTTTTGCCGGCCATTTTGGAATCGGCAGTCATCATTCAATTCGCCATCAGCAGAAGATAACACTAATTAACTGACAATTTCTATTAATTTTATACCGTAAAGCATGTGATTGGTTACTTTGAAATACTCGTAAGTCATACGCAGTTTGCCATTTTTGTACATTTGCTAAATAAAGCTGATTTCATATTATTTATCTGCATTCAATACATATATACCCTAAAGATCTGCTTTTAGCATGGCTTTAAAACAAATAATTAAGCTCCACCCTCTAAGGATCTGCTTTTAGCACGGCTTTAAAACACCTAATTAAGCTCCTCCCACTAAGGATCAGCTTTTAGCATGGCTTTAAGACACCTAATTAAGCTCCTCCCAGTAAGGATCTGCTTTTAGCACGGCTTTAAAACACCTAATTAATCTCCTCCCAGTTAGGATCTGCTTTTAGCACGGCTTTAAAACAAACAATTAAGCTCCTCCCACTTAGGATCTGCTTTTAGCACAGCTTTAAGACACCTAATTAAGCTCCTCCCACTAAGGATCTGCATTTAGCACATAATTTTCAGCAGTATATGAAGGCAGTAAGCGGGATGACGTCATCGGTGGGCGTGGCTTCCGGCTGCCGTCACTGGGGGGCGTGACCTTGTTAATTCTATCCTATTTGAACCCATTTTGGTCCCTCCCACTTCCGGGGGACCTCACCCGGAAGCCACGCCCACCAATAACGTCACCCGGAAGCCACGCCCACCAATGATGTCATCTCGCTTACTGCCTTCCTATCCTTGCTAGCATTGCATAAAAATGCATACTAAACCTTAACTAGGCTCCTCTTTCATTGAACCTGCAGTTCGCATTGACAGAATTTCATTTTATAAACATTAATTAGGCTCCTCCCAATAAGGATCTGCTTTTCGCGCTGCGTCAAAATGCATTTGTATCCTTCTTCCATTCTGCCTATCAAACACACCTAATTGACTGATGGTCAAGGTGTTGGAAATGATGAAGGGCTCCAACTGACCATCTGCCTGATTACCGCAGCGCCCGCGGCTCGCGCGAAAGGTGTATTCAAGCTCATCCGTCAAGTTCCAGGCTAAGTGTGGTGTTGCCACACAATCTCCACTTGCCCCACCAAATGATAGACATCATGTAAAGCTCTCCCTTGTTAGCAACACCTAAGCAGCATACGGAACGCGGCGCGAAGTATCCGCGGCTACTTTCCAATTAGGCCTTCTTACACGCAGACACCTTTTGACACCGGTGCTTTTAGAAAGTGACCATTGCTAAAAATAAGTCTCAACCGTCTGGCCACAGCCCTGGACATCACCAAATCCATCATAACACCGAACAGGGATTCATGCGCAGGCTTGCGTGACTACAAAAGTTGTCGCGATCGCGTTCCTCCGCTTCGTTCCACGGTAAGAAGAGGTGCTTTGGAGCGGACAGGGACACCAATGGACAGTGGGCAGTGGGCAGTGGACACTATATACACTATAGGATATGCAAAGAACCATCGCTTGACCTGTCCGAGCAACAATGGTCCAAGCCGGGACATTCATTTCGGTCTTTTCGGACCTTTCGGTCGGTGGTCATGTCGGAGGTGCAGCCGGACACTGTCCACTGGCTTTGGACATATGACACATCAAAGGGCACATATGACATTTATAAACTACTGGTGTCCAGCAGGGTGGAGAAAATCATAACCGGACAACCCCCCTAACTTGTTATTCTTTATGCATAAATCATTTTCGGACAAGTTGTCGCGACAGGTCAACGCGCGAAGGTCCATTGCAACTTTGCACACAGATTTATTGCAAATATTTTGTACATTAAAAGCAAAAAAATATTGTATTTAATGCACATAATAAAGTGCAGAATATGATGGATTTTGTGCAGAAACATCCCGCGCAAGGTTTACGCGCAATAAAGTAGGATTATGTATGTAGGGGTTTATTTGGAGTTATTTTCAGCAGAAAAGGGTTTCATATTTTTATGCATAATTTAGTGCACAATTATGCACAATGACTTGATTGGATTGTGTGCAGAAGTTTTATGCAGTATTTTGTGCAGAAGCATTTTGTGTGAAACGTTTTGTAGTTATTTTTTAGTATTTTATGCAGGAACATTTTGAATATTGTGCAGAAATATTATGCATAGTATTTTGTGCAGAAACATTTTGAAGTATTTTGTGCAGAAACCTTTTGTAGTATTTTATGCATAAACATTTTGCAGTATTTTGTGCATAAACATTTTGAAGTATTTTGTGCATAAACATTTTGCAGTATTTTGTGCATAAACATTTTGCAGTATTTTGTGCATAAACATTTTGCAGTATTTTGTGCATAAACATTTCGCAGTATTTTGTGCATAAACATTTTGCAGTATTTTGTGCATAAATATTATGCAGTATTTTGTGCAGAAACATCTTGTGCACAAAATTTATGCACAATTGTGTAGTATAATGTAAAATATTATTGCTAATTACTTACTACATAAAACCTTGTGCACAAAATTACTAAAAATGTTTTATTTTGTGCATAAACTTTCTATTACAGTTATGCATAATTTATTTTAATTCCAGTGTGACATGCCCCTGACTTTCCAGGTCATTGGAAACCTGGATTTTATGCATAAAATGTGCTGCAGGTGCTGCAAAGTGTTGCATAGCATCAGTTTAGAAGCTTTTCTTTGAATGCAATTCGTTACACACCAAACGGCCATTTTGTGCACAATTCGTCACGCAAGTAATTCACAAAACTTTTACAAAATGGCGTCCTAAAACTTGCTAAAAGGGCCCCAACCGCAGGTGCCCCAGTAATATGCCCCAAAACCGAACATAAAGACAACTTTAAATGCACATAAGTTGGTATGGAAACTTCAAAATGGCCGACAAAAGAAAAGTAGGATAAGGTTCCCCTTTTCCTTACAAAAGGGCAATTCGCTAGAAATCGATTTTCACCATCAAATTCGTCGTTGCTAATCAATTATGGACGCCATTTTGGGGCCAATTATCACTGTATACAACTGGTGTTACTTTAAACATGTTACATGTCACAATGGGCGCCATTTTGGTGCCAATTGTCACTGCATATACAATTATTGTTAGGGACTATAAACTTGTTATATCCTGCACAATGGGCGCCATTTTGGTGCCAATTATCACTGTATTATACAGCTTCTGTTACTTTAAACATGTTACATGTCACAATGGACGCCATTTTGGTGCCAATTGTCATTATATAATCTTTTGTTACTTTAAACAAGCTTTAAACATGTGTCATGTCACAATGGGCGCCATTTTGGTGCCAATTGTCACTATTATACAACTGTTGTTACTTTAAAGAATGCTTTAAACATGTTACATATCACAATGGGCGCCATTTTGGTGCCAATTGTCACTGTATATGCTGCTTTTGTTACTTTAAACATGTTACATGTCTCACTGGACGCCATTTTGATGCCAATTGTCACTGTATTATATTATTATTATAACTTTTGTTGATTTAAACATGCTACATGTCACAATGGACGCCATTTTGGTGCCAATATAGTCACTGTATTATACAACTTTTGTTACTTTAAACATGTTACATGTCACAATGGACGCCATTTTGGTGCCAATAGTTACTGTATATACAACATTTGTTACTTTAAACAAGCTTTAAACATGTTACATGTCACAATGGGCGCCATTTTGGTGCCAATTGTCACTGTATATACAACTTTTGTTACTTTAAACAAGCTTTAAACATGTTACATGTCAAAATGGGCGCCATTTTGGTGCCAATTGTCACTGTATACAACTTCTGTTACTATAAACAAGCTTTAAACATGTTACATTTCACAATGGGCGCCATTTTAATGCCAATTGTAACTGTATAATAAAACTTTTGTGACTTTAAATTAAGTGAGGGAGGCTATTAAACGAGGGCGACCAAAAATGGAGGTTTATGCAAATTACTATGTAGATTCCACATTCCCATATTAAATAAATATTAAATAATTTATTGAATTCATATATATGTAAAAAGAAAGTATTAGGCCTATTTCTGTTATTATTTTGGGGAAGGGGGAATTTCTTTTGCATTTGGCCCTTTCTACAGGTGTGTCCTTTGCTTTTGGCCCTAAAAGTAGGGATCATGTGTCGGCCACTCTGGCGGCCAGAAACTCAACTAATGATGTTTTGATAAAGTTGGATGTTCTTTTGAAAGCAAAAATCTTTTCAAACTTTCCTTCATAGAAAAGGCCCTTTCAAGAGAAAATCCTTTTAGCCCCGCCCACAAATCCAGCATACCATTTCTGAAAAGTATACCCATCAAAGCAAAGGGCTTCCTGCTTATTTTCCCATATAATTTCTCAACCTGCAAGGCCCAGACACCCAAAATTTGATTTTAGGATTTAGCTTTTCAGCTTTAAAAACTTTTCAAACTTTTCAAAATCAAGTCTCAAACTTTTTTTATAAATTTAAATAATATTGACAGCTAAATGATAAATGACCTTACATTATATATAACAGTATATGTACATGTTAATGTAACAATATGATTAAAGAAATATTTAAAATCAAAATTTCCCAAAATGGCCGCAGAAAATCACAAAATTTCTTAATTTAAACCCAATTTTATATTACTTAAACTATGCCATAATAAGAACTCGGTTATTATATACTTAACGTAATTAGTACTGTATAACGATGTGTAAATAGGTTTATTAATTAATAAGGTTGCTTAACGGCGGCCATTACGCCAGTCATCGAAAGCCGCGTCGCGACAAACCGAAATATTTCATTTCATCAAGTTATATATTGATATTAAAGTTTTATGCACAAAATATATTAAGTATGTAGTATTATGCACAAAACATATCAAGTATGTAGTATTATGCACAAAACATATCAAGTATGTAGTATTATGCACAAAATATATTAAGTATGTAGTTTTATGCACAAAATATATTAAGTATGTAGTTTTATGCACAAAATATATTAAGTACGTAGTATTATGCACAAAACATATTAAGTATGTAGTATTATGCACAATATACATATGCAGTTTAATGCAGTTTTATTACACAGAAAATACATTTTTGTATTATGCAGAAAATAAATATTATGCAGTTTTATGAAGAAAAATATATTATGCAGTAAATAAATTGTCTATTATTATGCAGAAAATTCTTGTGCAGTTTTATGCACAAAATGCAATTTAGTGCAGAAATTCCATGTAGTTTTATGCAGACAATATCATGCAAAGGTTTATGCAGAAAACACATGTGCAAAGTTTTATGCAGAAAATATTAGTTTATTATGCAGAAACTATTGAACATTTTTATGTATAAAATATTTTTTATGCATAAAATATTATTTTTTATGCATAAAATATTAGGTTATGCAGAAAATATTACACATTTTTATGCATGAAATATTAGTTTATTATGCAGAAACTATTACAGTTTATTATGCAGAAAATATTTCACACTTTTTATGCATAAAATGAGTCCTTACGCAGAAAATATAAGTTTCTTACGCAGCAAATTCCCAAACATTTTATTTATTTCACATTACACATACAATTATGAAGTTACTATGTAGTATTTTACATTTATGTACAAAGCCAATGTTAGCCTGAAACATTACTACGTAGAGTTATCCTGCGGGTTCCACGGCCGCCACGCGAGGAAGCCATCTTTGTTGCGTGCCATTTCGCAGCTTCCATTCCCACTGCATTTATTCTCAATGCTATTCTCTGATTGGCCATTGCTACTAACAGGTTCTAAAGCCTGCATCTTATCCTGAAGGTGTCCCACAAGTCTTTCGTTAACCTGCGGAGACTCCGAGTCCATGTAACGGACCACTTCGCCGACCGCCGCGCGGAAACCTTCGCGGAAAGGTTCCAATTTCTCATTCTTATTTAATGCTGCAATTAGAATAAGAAATTAGAAATTATAGAACAGCTGGAATTACAGTAATGATCATTAGTATTTAATGTAACCTTTATTAGTACGCTGTAATCTGCGGAAGTGGAACACCGCCATTTCCAAGATGTCTGCCTTTTCCCATTTGGAACGATGGAATTGCTGTAATAGAAATGAATTATGTAATTACAATTCATTCTATTCTATGTTCTAGATTCTAAATTAATTATGTTTTATATTCTAAATTATGCTTTATATTCCAAATTATGTTTTATATTCTAATTATGTTTTATATTCTAAATTATGTTTTATATTCCAAATTATGTTTTATATTCTAATTATGTTTTATATTCTAAATTGTTCTATATTCTAAATTAATTACGTTTTATATTCTAAATTATGTTCTATATTCCAAATTATGTTTTATATTCCAAATTATGTTTTATATTCTAAATTATGTTCTATATTCTAAATTATGTTTTATATTCTAAATTATGTTTTATATTCTAATTATGTTTTATATTCCAAATTATGCTTTATATTCTAAATTATGTTTTATATTTTAAATTAATTATGTTTTATATTTTTAAATCAATTATGTTCTATATTTTAAATTAATTATGTTTTATATTTTTAAATCAATTATGTTCTATATTCTGCATTAATTCTAAATTATTTTATACAAAATACAATATAATGTAAGTTAATTATCTAATGCAATTTCCAATAAACATATAATACTACATAATTAGCTACACAATTATAAACTATAATATGTACCATTCCGGTTTCCTGTGTTACCGCAAGAATCAAACTCTTCAAATCATCCAAACTATTATTGATTCTTGCCCTTCTTTTCTTTTCCACCAAAGGTTTGTTCATCTATTGCACAGAAAACAATTTATGAATCATTATGTATAATATTGTACATAATCTAGAACATAATCAAGTGTTTTACACACCTTCTGCTTGCTGTTATCCATTTGTTGCCTTGCTGAAAACCAAGTGAAGACTAACTTAGGTCCCAAGTCTAAAAAGGACTAGGTGGTCCTAAAGAAAGTTCCTAAGCCCCTCCTCTTTTTAGGGGCAATAAAAAGCGACCAATGGTGGTCAACGTGGCACAAACTCTACTTTATGCACAAAAGGGCCCCAAACGCGTGCCCTTTCTTCATTTCAACAAGACAAGTTGCACACAGGGGCACTTTGCAATCACACCGCTTACAATCACCCCTAAAACTTGTTTTAAATGCACAGTAACTTGAGACTAAATATTATGCATTATGTATTATGTAGTATGAAGAAAATATGTTTATAATGAAGAAAATATTATGCATAATGACTAAAATATTATGCATAATGAAGAAAATATTGTGCATAATGAAGAAAATATTGTGCATAATGAAGAAAATATTATGCATAATGAAGAAAATATGTTTATAATGAAGAAAATATTGTGCATAATGAAGAAAATATGTTTATAATGAAGAAAATATTATGCATAATGACTAAAATATTGTGCATAATGAAGAAAATATTATACATAATGAAGAAAATATTATGCATAATGAAGAAAATATGTTTATAATGAAGAAAATATTATGCATAATGACTAAAATATTGTGCATAATGAAGAAA
>JAQFZQ010001740.1:0-17477 GCA_034696005.1 Glomeris marginata
CCCATAACCTGTTGAGAAACCCAGTTGTTTATTGGCTGGAAGAACAAATCAAAGAAACAAAGAAACAGGGACTCAAATGTCCAACAAACTTGCTTCTACAGAAGCTAGAACACAACTAACTAAAGACAAAGGAACACACACAAGTGTAGCTCCGCCCACAAAGCATTGGGGCTCAAAACATTACCATATATGGTCACAAAGTAGGTCTCAAGGCAACAACCAATCAGAGTTAAATACCTAGAATACCCAAAACAGTTCCACATATTAACACAGGATGGCGCCACTGCCAACAGTTGGCAATATGCTGGAACAAAGCTAACTAACCTTAAATTTGGGTAAAGCAGTTGACAATTCGGGTAAATTACTTGACATATTACTTACCTTGAAGTGCTGCATTAGTTCCCTGGGGAAAATGTGAGCTGTTGCACAAACACGTTGAGAACGGTCAATTTTAATGGAGCGGTGCACGGCCGTAAGTGGCGACATTTCGTGAAAATGGCGGCCAAAACTTTCCAAAGTTCACCAGTACGACGCACAGACGACCTCAAGGATGGGTTCGAATCGACGAATGACGAGGCGCCGTTACCCTCTCCTTAACCGTAAGTTATTATAGCTCATTGGGCAGAACCCACACATTTATAGTCCCACTTCCAAATGGACGGGTTCTGCCGTAGACGGTGAAAACGTTCGACTCACCCGCGTCTTTCAGTTTAAAGAATGCGATCGCTTTTTTATATACGCCCCTCTTGATCCGCACGTACAGGACGCACTTACAACCCAAAACCAACTAAATGCGGCAAACGAACATATCTTGCAACTGCAAGAGCTGCAAGCAACAAAAGGCGGAGGCAAGATTACATGAAGCAAATCAAGAGATAGCGACAACACATGACAACTTCGTTCAAGATTGAAAAGAAAAATGAAAAATGAATATCCCCAAAAATCACAAGAACTCATGCATGCAACTCAATGTTATAAACCATTAATTAACACATTTGCAGGTCAATGCACAGTACTACGGCCAGAACTAGCAGTATTAGTACTACCAAGAGTGCTAGCTGCTATACTGCAAAATCAGAGTGAGAAGCAATTCAGCCCTGCAGAGGCACCCACTATATTGCAAGCTGTTGAAGGCAATACCTTCACAGCAGACCTGTTTTCCCTGCCACCAGTCAATTACCATTCTGGTGATGTGTACGTCATAAGGCTGAAAAGCCCAAACGACGAAGACTGGAAAGGTGATAAGCGGGGATGAAGACACGGTGGCAAGCATTGGTAACATGGTGTCAAACATGTCTATTACCCGGTAGTTATGGGGCAATGTGATGACTGTTCAAAGGAATACAAGAGAAATGTGTACACCTTGATGCATCCCAGTAACACTGCCAGGTCAGGGTTGATTATACATTACAGTAAAGATGACAACCTTGGAGGCCAAAGAATGAAACATGGAAATGCAAAACACTATGACAGGCCATTCATACCAATGGTTCGCTCAACACGGGAGGGGATTCGTGCAAAAGTTGCGGAAAGTGTGCGACCCCAGCAAGCTTACGAGCAGAGTAAGCAAAGTGTTGAAGCGATAGTACAGGGCGAAAAAGGAGATATTGATGTCATGGAAGGCATCCTTGGCCCATGGAATTTGAAATGTGCCCAAAATTTTAAATACAGCGAAGACAAGGCCAAGAGAATGCTACTGGACGATACGTACCTGACATTACTCTACATGACGGGGTTCGAAATATTTATACGATACTTTCATTTTGCCCCTGGGGTTGTTGTGATTCTCGGAGATAACGCAATTGATTGTTCAAATTGCCTTTGCCTGCAAGCAGTAATGAGGATTCCCTCGAGCAGCTTATGTCATATGACACCACATTTCCATTGGGAGACTTCTTTGTTTCCTTGCTGGTGATGAGGAATACTGAACTGCAAGGAGACCCCATTTTCCCAGTATTGTTCTTGTTGCACCAGAAAAGACCTAAGAAGGGGCATGACGTATTCTGGAGGTACTTCGTTATGGATTTGCTGAAAATAAAGCAGTACGGCCAAAATTTGCCGACAGTCAGTGACAGAGTGTAACGTCCCAGGAAAACCATTCACCAGTCCAGCCCCTCATTTTAATATCAGGATTGTTTTAGTCCAGTTTATTGCCCTAACTTGCCAAGTTTAGCAACTTGGACAAACATCAAACAGGATGTTTAAAGCGGTCACTGGCCAAATGGCCATCTTGACCTCATTCGGCCCTTTACTCGACAGCGCACTCCACCAAGATGGCGATTAGTTAGTCCGACCTATCTTGCGGCTCTCAGGAATTGTAGGAGGAGCAACTCCTACTATTTAACCCTTTGCTCACCATTGCCTCGTTCTCTTCTGTTGCCGAATAAAGTCTTCCAAAGTAGTGTGGATTTATTCCTAGGGTTTAGGCCCTCATTTTCAAGAACTTCAAGATCTTCTAGTATCTTCAGACATCATCGAGTTTCCTCTCATCGAGTTTAATTAACGGAGTTTAATTAAATATTAGTTAAATCGCGTTTATTTGTTACGAGAATATTACAAATTGGGGACCCGTCCGGGATCCCTTATTTGCAAAGAGGTTTCCTCCAACTTGTGACCAATGTAGGTCTAATTAAGTCGTTCGATTTTGCCAAGCTCTTGAATTTTTCCGAATTTGCGAAATTTTTCTTGAAGTTGCGAAGTTGATATTTTCTAGTTTTTGCTCAAAGTGTTAAGATTCCTTTCAATAGTCTTCCGAAGAAGTTAATTTCCTCCTAAGTTGAGTGGAGTGGAAAAGTTTTTGAGTTAGACAAGTGAATTTTCGAAGTTTTTGAAATTTTCCTAGATTTGAACTTTATAGTTACGTGGAATTCTAAGATGGCAGACCAGCAATCTAACTTCCCTGCTTCAACCTGTAGGGCCGCAAGGGCCGTAGCGCGCTGACGCGCGATGAATGTCGCCTGCAGCCACAACTGGGGCGCTCACGCTTCAGCCGGCGTCATGTCGGCGCCATCCGTCTCGTCCACCTCTCGGACTAGGAATGACAATGCTGTGCGTTCGACCAGTGTGGTTGCGTCGTACGCGAACGGGAGACCCGCTGTAGAAAGCAATCGCCGATCGGAAGCGTCCGCAAGATCTGGGATGTTCTCACGATCGGAAATGGCAGCGAGAAGCGTCAGCAGAGCAGAAAGTGCGCGCTCTGTCGCTCCTGGAGTGGCGAAAAAGGGCGGCAGTCGCCCCAGCTCGACGCTCGGCGATTCTGTGGCGACAATTTTGAATAATTTAGATATGAATAAAGCAGATGTGCCCAAAATTAATCGAGATTTAAATAGGGGATCGACCATAGGGGCCTTGATTCGAAATAGACTGGCCGCGGAACATGGAGAAAATCCTCTTCCAGCTCCATTTCCTACATCCCCATCTCGGACTCATTCCTCGAGAACTACCCCTCCCCATCAAGTGGTAGCTGACCTTTCTGAGAGCATTGTGGCAGGATCAATGATGAGCTCACCTGA
This sequence comes from Glomeris marginata, assembly GCA_034696005.1. Lineage (NCBI taxonomy): Eukaryota > Metazoa > Arthropoda > Diplopoda > Glomerida > Glomeridae > Glomeris > Glomeris marginata. The sequence continues at coordinate 3,513 of JAQFZQ010001740.1, forward strand.
ATTGAGTTCAACCCAAGTAAGTGGTGTTACGTCAATTCCTCGGAGTCAGGCCTCTAGAGCTTCTGTGAATGCAATCGCCCAAGCTCCAATCACAGCACATAAGATGGCCCGTGCCTTCGGTTTCGAAGACACCACTGCCACCTCGCCGGAGCTGTCCGGGTGCCATAAGTTCCCCGCCACCGGTGGTAGTTGAACCTCCCAATCGTATGTATCGAGCTGCGCTGAACCTTCAAGAGTGGGCCCCTTGAGGCACCCACTATGGGAAAATGAACAGGGAAATCAAGCTTCCAACTCACATGGGCATATTGGGGCGAAATGTGGAAGAATTCCTAGCCAAACTGAAGAACTACGGGATCGCTTGTGCTTATAGCGAATGGGACTTTCTAATTCAGGTAGTACCCATGGCCCTTAAGGACCAAGCGGAGCAATGGTGGCTGTTCAAAAGTGGGATCACCAAGTTTGTTCAGTGGGAGCAGTTTAGAACAACATTCAGTAAAAGATTCTTACCTTCTGATTATCGAGAAATTCTCCTGCAAGAAATGAATATGCACACCCAGAGAGATGATAAATCTCTTTTATCTATGCCATTCACACCTATTTTCAGAGAGTTTTACCAGATGCGACTAATGAAGAGATGTTGACCAAGGTGAAAAACCAGGCCCACCCTAAGTGTAGGACCTTACTTGAAACCACTCAATACAGGACCCTACCCGAATTGGAGAAAGCAGCAACCAGGCTTGAAGCTGCGGTAACAGCTGCAGAGAGATACGTGGCTCCAAGGCCCGCATCAGAGCTGTTAGACCCGGCCCTAGGATATGTCCCACCAAAGAAGGAGGGAACCCTTGTGAGTAAAACTATTAACAACCCTCCTAACAGGACTCAAGGCCAAACCTAACCTCAGGGTCAGGCCCAAGGCCAGCAGCAGGCAAGGAGAATGCCCCCACAGGCTGCGTCAAATCAGCTGAGAACAACTCAGCCCACACCTGTTAGAAGGTATGGCCCTCCTCAGGTAACCTTAACAGTAGGAAATGCCCAGCCTCTGCCGGCGCAGGATTAGCGGTCAGCTGGAGCTACAGGCGCACAGGCCAATACCGGTGCCATTACAAAGACCCCAGGTGATGATCGTAAATTTCACTGTTATGCAAGCGGGGAAGTAGGACATTTTGCCAAAGTTTGCCCCAAGAAGTCAAAAACTAACAGCGCCCGCAGCCCCTTCCACCAAGGGTTGCGGCCAGTTTCCAGCCAAAGAAGTCTCCATGTCCGGAGAACTACGCAGAGACCTTGCGGTGGATTTAAGAACAGCACAAATGACAGTCTACAGACGACTTTTCGGTTCTCTTTCCAATGATCAAGTACCACTAATGAATATAGTTTTAGGTAAAAAACCTGTTCAAGCCATTGTAGATCCAGGAGCTTCTGGTTGTGTCCTAGACCTCGACGTGTGTAGACAACTGCCCAACTGCGTAGTCGACACGTCTCGAGCGATTCGGATGGAGCAAGTGGACAGCGTTACAACAGCGTTTGGAGCGACTGTATTGATAGTGAAATGGGCCGGAGGATGGGTCCAACAGTTTTGTGGTGGTAACTAGCGCCCTACAGTCAGTAATATTGGAACGCGATTTTTGCGAGCCGCGATTGTTTTAGACGTGGCGAAAGGTGTATGGACACGTGGAAGATACCAGAAGTAGAAACCCCATTTGAACCACCGGTGAGGACCTTTGCTGTCAGGGTCCACGAGATGACTGACTGGAGATTGAGAGTAGACCGGTCTGATTGTGTGGATAGCTACACACAACTTTTTCCCCAGATGTTTTTTTCTGAAAGGAGGCGTTGCTTTTAGCTTTTTTCTCAAAACTAAGAATTCGGTATCAAGCCCTTTTTCGAGTCAGTGTTTCAATTGTTGAATTTGAAAACCATGAATTGGACTATATATTTATCTAAAACCGCTGGCTATAGTGAGATGCTCAAAAGCATCTTTGTTCAACATGGAAATACAAGTGACATGTGAGTTTAACGTGGATTTCTCGAACAAGATGTTAATTGCAAAGACACTTGTAAAACTTTTACTGTTTGCACAGATGCTTCTGAAGTAAGACACTTTTGTAGTAAGAAGAATCGTAACAAAAATGTTTGACTTCAGCAGCATAACATACTTGAAACTTCTATAACTAAAAAGTGGTTGCATGGTTTAGATGCTGTTAGTGTATGACTTTAAGATGGATCGGGTTAAGAGTGTAATGAATGCAAAGTTTCGGAATACACTTGAAGCAAAATTGTTTTGTGGTTGTGTTTTTATTTGTATTTTTATTGTTATCCATAATTTTATTTTGATATTTATTTTTATATTTTTGCAGGAGATATAACCTAAAAAAAAAAACCCGCCGCGAGGTACACGTTCTCGCCCTTGATAGACTACGAGGTGTTGCACGTGACGCAGCAAGTCCTCGCCAAGACAACCACCCGGCAATTCAAATTTGTAACCGTTTACAACGAGCCGGGTTAACTAAGAAGAACTTAGCGGAAAGGGTACACAGGTTGTACGGCATCTTCAACGGGACGGTGGATGTTGTGCAAGTATATATAGAAGTAAGGAAGAATAGTCAGGCAGGTAATGAATTTTTATGGCCGCAGGGATGTTGAGCTATTGCTTTTCAAAGAAATGAGGTAAATGCCCGTATACGCCCTCCTATTGGTCTACAGGGAAATTGACTCATCGCTGAAACCACGCCCCTGCCGGGCACGTTCATAATCCCTCTCATCGCGGTTCTCGGTGAAGGAAAACACCAATAAAATTGCGATACAAGTATAGTTAGTTAAACCTCTGGACAACAGTTGGCACTGTGCAACAATTGCACTACGTTTACGTTTAGCACTTCAAACTGGATTTCAACGAATAATGGGCAGAGCTACAAAATTGTGCTAAGATTGCTAATAACTTTTTTTTAACAATTTATAATTCAAATCTGACTTCACCAACATATTTTTCACCATGTTTTCTGTGTTTCTTTACACTTTTTAGGGTAGGTTCGGAAATGCTGGAACTTCTCCAATAAGAAAATCTGAGGTTCCTAAAACTGATTAATGACTGGTTTGATTGCCTGAATGGACATCGGTTGCATTTGGACCGGAGACAGAGAAACCCAAACAAACATGGCCCCGTATTCTTCTCTTGATAACCCATGCCTACAGGTAAACACATTTCTTTTTAATTAACAATTATTTTCTGCATCATTCTAATCATCCCTATTTATAATTTCGGTGGTTACAAACTCATTTGATTTCGGAGCGAGATGCTTGGAAGCATGAAGTGGCAAATTTATATGGCATTTCAGAAGAAAATCGAAATAGGATGTTTGTCTCGCGCGAGACTTATGATGTACAGAGAGGAGTTGAAAAAGTATTATATTGATTAAATGGTAATTTATCAATAAGAGGTTTGACCTGCTCTTCCATTATAATACAGTAAATCCTGTGTCAATTTTAGCGGGTGGTCAACATTATTAAAAATACATGAAATATGAATGTAGGGCATTGTACTACACAGTGAAACCTGTCTATGGTGGAAAATGTCCATGGTAGAAATCTCTGCGTAGTGGAACATTTGAATTTTTGTTGGGCAAAACATGATTTGTTTTAAAGAACATATCTATGCTGGAAAAACCTGGCTATGGTGGAATAATAATCCACCATAGACAGGTTTCACTGTATATTTGCTTATCCATAATATTGTGCACTGTTGGCCATGGCCAACTTGCCAGGTTTAAGCACATTAGCATGTCAGCGTAACATAAAATGTTGTCAAAATTCAACTTATGCAGGCGGTCTGGCCACAAAGGGTCACACTTATGTAAAACGTGGGACTTTTTGGTTCCTTAAAAAAGAGTTCAACTACATATGTCAGGTGGTCTAAATACTGTATATGGTTTGTCAACTTTACAGGTTTCAATGTACGATATAATCCATTTCCCAACCAATCTGTAGATCCATTGCCTCTAGTATAACTGTTTGGTGTTATGTCCAGTGGGAAGAGGAGAGTTCCCCTCTGAAAGTTCTTATAATCGGTAACATCTTTAACCGTAATAAATGTAATTTTTATTTCTTATCACATTATGATTTCAATTTTGAATTAATTTCAGATTGCAAAAGAAAACCTTTGAATAAAGTGTGTGATGAGCTCTCTGAGCAAGCTGCAGAAGATTCAATGATGGATTTTGAGGAGCACCCATGTGGCAGAGGATACCGTAAAAAGAAGAAATTAAACCTAACCTTTGAGGATTGCGAACCTGTAAGCCTTATGTTGCAGTCAATATGATTATTTGGATTAAGTTAACCATGAATATAATTAAATATAACAGGTAGGCACTGAAAAGCCGAAAGTCTTAAAGCGAGAAAAATTACGACATTAAAGACATTCAAGAAAATATCCTAGCAGCTATAGAAAATCACCATGTCAACAAGAAATGCAAAGGTTGTTCTGAAAAAGATGAACAAATCAAATTCGGGAAACCTGAATTTGCTAATCTTCAGATAGCAGTACAAAAAGGAGTACGTAAATGAATGTTCTATAAGTCCGGCTAAACACTGCTCCTGTGTGAATATGGGCTTTTGCCCCCATACGCCAGTCCAGTGACGTCAATAATAAAATGTACCAATAAAATGTCTTTATTACCTTGAATAAAATACCGTATATGCTCTTTTAAACCCCCGGGGGTTTATTTGAAAAAATTGTTTTTGATCGGGTGTTTATTAGAGACAGGGGTTTATTGGGGACGAGGGTTTATTTATGCAAAAATAGAAATAAGCATGAGTTTCTTATCAAGTATACCTATCCTGGCGCTGAAACAAGTTTGTGTTTGAGCGTTTTATGGCACAAGTAGTACCAACAATCAAACATGGTCAACAATAGAGCGCAAATAACTGATTTTTATGGGTCAACATCAATTCTCCTTAGCAAAAACGTGTTGCCGAGGGTTTAATAGAGACGGGGATTTATTAGAGACCCGGGGTTAATATGAATTTGCTGCTCAGCAACCGGGGGTTTAATAGAGACGGGGATTTATTGGAATAGAGGGTTTAATAGAGCATATACGGTATCTGCTTTCATGTAGCCACCCAATTCAACTTGGCTCTGACATTTGCATCTTCGCAATTCCAAATTGTATGAATATTTATGTTGCAGTATTTTATTATTGCATATTGGTGTTTGCAAGGTTTTCCCATTGAAACAAATTGACCGATTTCATGAGCCTCCTATTGGTCGGCTCGTATAATTGGTCTGTGAAGAGCGCTGTCGATCTCTACCAAAATGGCGGCTCGGTAGAGTAGAACTACTCAAAAATAGCACATGAGAAACGGTAAAAACGAGTTTTACTTTGTAATTAGGGCCGTGCATTGCTGTAAAAGTGAACAGAAATACTGGAACGCTAGTTCTAGTTGATAATCCTTCATTTTAAATGTGGTGAAAGCGTTTTTCAATCGCAAAATCCGCGGAATTTTGCAATCGAACGTGTGAATGCATGGTAAAGTGATGAAAGTATACTCGTCCAACCGCCATTTTGCGTCGAGTTTTACGTAGGTTCGGGATTGTGTGCTACGGTGGGTGGAGTTACGACTTTCGTGGGTGGTACCCTTTGAAATAGGTCAATTGGGCATGAGCAAATTCCAAGGCTTATTTGAACACAGTATTTAGAGCCTTCTTTGCTCCCACTGGCGACGTTGTATGTGTTATCATCCACGTAATGTAAAAATTCCATTTCCATGTCTTCAGTGTTTATGCTCGATTGAAGCTTTAACCTTTTGAGATTTAAGCCTCCCTCTGTACGGTTATATGCAGCTGTCACGGAGCACAGCTTTTAAGGTGGAGCTTGACAGAGGCGGGGTCGTCCTGGGACCCTTGGAATGGAAAGTTGTAGACACAGCTTGGTCCTAAGCGGAGGCTGGTTGCGGGTCAGATTCAAATTGCAGATCCAATTTGGATGCGACACAGGCATGAATAGTTGAGGATGTGGTTTGGATCCCCCACAGGCAGGAACTTGTTGCAGATCCGGCTTGGATCCTCACAGCTGAAGAACTGGTTGCAGATCTAGATTGGATTCGGAGAGGCCAGGAACTGGTTGTATTGTAGATCTGGCTTGGATCCTCAGAGGTGAGGAATTGGTTGCAGATCAAGTTTGGATCCACGCTGAAGGAGAAACTAATTAAACACATGGGCATGGGTATCAGGAATACGAAGGACTAACCTCGGCCAGCAGGTTGATACTAGTGGTGCTGTTAGAAGGACAGCATCACTCTTAATACTGCAAGACTGGAACTGGCCTGGAATTGGACTGGAACTGGTTTGGCTGTACAACAGTGGAAGTTTCCACAGGAATTGGTGCTGTGCAGTAGTGGAAGTTCCCACAGGAACTGGTGCTGTGCAGTAGTGGAAGTTCCCACAGGAACTGGTGCTGTGCAGTAGTGGAAGTTCCCACAGGAACTGGTGCTGTGCAGTAGTGGAAGTTTTCATTCCAGAAACCAGCCAACCTTTGGTCTGGGCCCTGACCTCAAGGCTGACAGATGGCTGGGGAGGCGAGAGGGGGTGGTGCTCATGGTGTGTTCGTCACAGGCAGCTATTAAATTTCTTTGATAGTGACCCTCTAATCGTGTGACTTCTAGGTCAACAAGCTATGAAGAAAATTAATTTATAAACTACAATATATTATTTTCTGAGTGCATATTTAAGCTTCAACTGCAACTCGGAGAAAGCCATCGTACGATCAAGGAAAGTGTCTTTTAAGGGGTATTCACATTGATGCGTGAACGCGCTGCAGAGACTCATGCGCGTCCCGTGCGTTGCCATATGCAGCGCCGCCATGCGTTCATTGATGCGTCATAGATGCGTCCATTGATGTGTTGTGGATGCTTCCAAGACCGTCCTTTAAATGGAAACGCACGCAGACGCTGCAGAATGGCGCCGCATGTCAGGTAACGCACGAACTTGCCGCACGGTTCACATATGATGCACCATGTGGCGGACGTCTTGGCGCATGACGCACCTTCAACGCATATGCGTTGACGCCAATGTGAACACGGCTTTACTGTTCGCATACCTACTTCCTCTTAATTATTTGTATTGGATCCCCTGATTATAAGGTCCCTCCGGTTGCACAATGCCCACTTTTCTTATCTGCCAAAGTTTTTGTTATGAGCAATAAATCCCAGATAATGTACAGCAAAAGCATCATTGCAGAGATCGCTAAATAACTGAAACATGTGAGATTTTTGTTACAGTAGACAACTCTGAACATGTTTAGTAAATATGGACCGTGCTGCGTATCAATTGCATGCTTGGCATCCCACAACCAACAACACAATGCCTGAAATTGAAAGTTGTAATGTTAAACTAAGTTTTGAATACAGAATATTGTAGTAATACATGCGCTAGTATACATGCAACGCGAAATGAGCGAACTCGGACAGTTTAGGATTAAAGTAATTATCGTCCCCTCTCTATTGTCACCTGACCAAAGAACCCTTCCCCCAGTGCAAACGGACAATAGAGAGGGGATGATAATTGCTTTAATCCTAAACAGTCCAAGTGCGCTCATTTCGCGTTGCATGTATAATGCTACACCTGAAGGACATGAAAAACACATAACAGGATTCGAGTATTCAGCCACACTTTTGCCGGAGCATTTTGCTCGGCAGCGCTATTATCTGTCATGGTCATGATAACCACTGGTCATTGGAATGGCCCTTTACCTTCAAAAGAATGTTCAGGTAGTAATTTCAAAAAAAATGTTACATATATGCCATGTGTCAGCACTTTTTTGCGGATGCAGAAAATTTACAACTTTTCATGCTTGGGGATGTAATAATTATTAACAATTTCAGTTTTTGTTGAGAAATGTTTAACTCAACACACAGTAGTATACCACAGAAATATACTACTCAAAATTTTATCATTTCATATTTTCAGCTCTCTTAAAATAACGAAGGCTGACGCGATGGGAAATTAATTCGTTATATCAAACGTTTATTATAATGAATCATTTAGCTAAGCTTTTGCATAAAGGGACCAACCACCAAAACTGTCTGTTGCAAGAAGCGGTTCAATATATCAAGCAGACTGGTTTCATCTTACCTGAAGGCCTGTTCTATAATAATCTGTTTCACATTAATATCACATCAACAGGAATTCCCACAATTGCATATTGTGCCATAATAATGAAAAATGTGTTCCAATCATGTCCACTCCTCCACTTGAGTCAATGAACAACATGAATCCAGCAGGCTGAGTTGTGTCCAACCGTCCCATTAATAGCGTGAGAAGTGCGACGATAGACTATATAGAAATATTCAAGGGTTGTTAGAATAGTCACTTAAACAGAGGATTATTAAGCAATAACATCAGAATTTAACACTTACATCATTCCCATCTCTGAAAAACTATTCTGCCTACTGTATATTTCAATTCACATGCCATTTTTTAATGCCCAACTCATGTCAGGTCCATCATGTTCACCAAAGGATTTATTCAAACACTTTTTTAAAAACTTGTAAACCAAGCTCTTGCTTGGGTATTGACTACGGTCGGCAAGCTACAACTCAGCCTCTTCATCCAAGTAACGAACATGATGGGTAGATGTAGGTGTATGCCTCATAGAAAAGAAGTTTTGGAACTTTCTGACAACATCGTTATTTGGCTTAAACCCAGGCGAATTGGCACTTATGATGCTGTGATTGTGGGAAAAATCAATTGTTACTATTGCAACATGTTTTCCTTATAAAAGCTTATTTTCCTAAATCTTAATGACCAAAGATGCAGGGCAATTTGTGTTCTTGGTAATGTTGCTTTCTGCGTGGGTAATTTTGTCTCATGTGTTGTGATGGCATCGCCGTGTCCATTGCTGAACATACATTACTCCATTTGATCTTGACGTCTTTACCTATTAAAAGAATTAATAACATTAGAATTTATACTATACAGGGTGTAACTGCGACCAATGTTACAGATTTTAAAGGTGTATAGGATGGTTACATTTGATCTCATGGTTGTTAAGGTATGACCATAAAACCTGTTGTGGGCATTATGTTAATAAATTACACTAACGAATAAACACTGAATGTTGATTTATTCTTTAAATGGACATGTTTAAACAATACAGTGTGTGCTACAAAAGTTGCCCGTTGTGACGGCCCTGAACTTGGATACCAGCGGTGCACCTACGGAACATGCTTCCGTAGACCCTCGCCATTACATCTGGCATGTAATGTACAAGTAGTTTAGAGTAGTACGAAGGGAGCACAAGCAATCCCTGCCTGCAATTTTTATTGGTCCCGGATTTTATAAAGGGTAGTTGCAGGTGTGACTATTATGTGGGACCTGTTTGTTAGTGGAAGGGCGGGGATGGTCTCATAGGAAAGCGGTGGTTGGGAAATTTTCTCCATCAGTAATTAAAATGATTTAGTCAACAGAGCAGCCTGCGTTTGCCAATGAAGACTACTTTTCACAAGGCCACTCGAACATCACAGCGCAGCGTTTATCATTACAAAATACTACTGGAAGTGTTGTTCCCGACCAGGGAAGTTTCATGTACAATGCTTGTTGCTGTGGTGACTACCACTCTATATAATAGAGCTATGTTTGCTAGTGGGTCTTCACTTGCCAGATACCTAAGGATGATAACACTTACACCATGAAGTTCACTTCCACACCAGTTCAATGTATGCATATCAAATACCAACCGTATTGTTATGGACAATCCCTCTCCCGCAGATATAGGTGACCGTTTGATTGGGTAATTTGTCACAAGTGAAGCAATCAGATTGGAAAAAAGCTTGTAAAAATAATCGAACTGCAAGGGTGGCATCCGCATATATTTTTGGTAATACCTTGTGTCGTACCACCTTATCACTTGCATCTGCAACAATGATATACACGTGCATGTAAATGAGACAGTAAGTGCCATCAATCATCCATACATTTTGCTAAATAGACTTACATTGGCTGCATGCATTCTGTAATTAATACACAATATTTTAAAAGAATGATATCATAATTCCCGAAAGCTCGATCGATCACAAGTTTGATTGGAACCACAGGATATTTGCTGTACTACATTTCATTAATTAGCAAGATATCCACGAAAACGTCTTAATTTTAATTACTGCGAAAATGCTACAATTGCAAATTTCAATAAGCACACATACCTTCTGTTTACCGATTTCTCCAAACTTCTCTAATCCAGCAACGGCACCTCCTCTGTTTTCTCATTAACAACATCTTTTTAATTGTTATCTCAGTTATAGTCATCAACAGCAGCAGCAGCAACTGTTGCTGGTGATCAGACATAATGTTTACAGCGGTAGCATCGATTTTGTTGTGAAAACACTCCAAATGCAAATGCAAAATATCGGCATTGAGCTTTCCTAAACACGGATCCACTCGAGCAACCAAACCGCTAGAGATTGTACACTCAGACGTGATGGACATAGGACCCAATAGAAAGGAAGGGCCAGCCACACTCTAGACTGCCTAAATCTATCCACATTTGAAATCTTAAAGGGATCACAGAATACTTTAGGGAGGTTGAAATTTTCCATAAGTACAATATTTTCAGGGTAATTAATTAACTTATTGGAGGGTGACTGAAAGGTATATCCAAGTAAAGGGCAGGAATTTTGAGCAATTACTTCCTGAAAATGCTAGTGATGCGTTTACTTTAATTACTTTCCTATGACATTGCAGCTTTCACCTACCCCATCTATCATCTTTTCCAGCAATGGTTCCAGGTGATTTTGCTGTCAATATACAGGCATTTTGAGCCAACCTTTGACAACCTGTGGGGCACTTAGGAATCACCTGTGAGGGTCGTAACTACAGACGGTCACGTTCTCCCATCATCTACAACCCCTCTGAGTTTGCACACTTAGTTCCAGACCACCCTGTATATTAAATTGAAAAACATTAGGTGTCAAAGATACAGTTTGGAAAATTTTAGAATGTATTTAACATGTTACAATGTGCCAGCAATATTACAGTGTTTGCAGAAAGATTATGCAGTAAAAAATTAACAATTTAGAACACCTCATAACGGATATCTGTTATGTTGGGGCCTAAAGTTAAAACTCAAATCTAACAGGACACACTATATGACTGGTTGAAATAGTTATGACAGTGGTGCCGATAGTGGTGAAATGACTTGATAAGCAATACCAAGTGCAGCAAAGCCGTAAGACATTCAAAAATCGATTGAATGATTGAGACCACCCCTGAAACACCACTATGGAATGCCCTAATCTCCAGATTTTAACCTCTCATATCACACACGCCAAAGAAACTCAACAGAAAAGAAGAACACATCTCCCAAGTTCCTCTTTAAGATGTCCCACCTGTTTGGGAAACCAAAAACTCATGGTAATTAATCTAAACCCTCTGTTGCTGCTGTACCGGGACCAAGATCATCCCCATAACCGGTGCTCTGCACCAACACCTTATACAACTGCCTTCCAATAGATGATTCCTAGCAAACTCCGATTTATTTATTGGGGCTAGAGGTAATAAAACAGCACAGATTTCAATAAATCGGTCTCTGCTCGCATGATAGGAACTACAGTGAGTTTGTAATGTCACATATGAACCCCCATATTCTGCTCCGTATGACATGCAAATGATATATCATGAACGGAAAACTGGTCGACTCTGTTTATATCGAACTCGCTTATAACAAAATTTGCTTATTATGAGCTGTTTTGCAAACACTACACTAAATTATTTCCTATTTGCAGCTCTGCTTATAACAAACTCAGCTTACTTGGAACTGATTGGGTTGTGCTTTTCGACTTCATTATCAGCAGAGTCGGCTGTGTTCAGAAAACCACCTGTGTTGAAAACGGACCTTTATATTCAGAGTGTCGTAAAACTTGCCAAGATGAGAGAAATGTGTCGCGGGACTCACTTTTTTTGCAGAATACAACTAAGAAACTTGGTTTCTATGTATTTCACGTACTATAACATATTACTGTTGCAAATGTTTTTCACAACACCACAATTTAAAATATCAGAAAATAAAATACATATCGAAATGATTTTACAACATTTCCCAAATTTTTAATTTTTAATTGGATGTAAAGTGTTGTTCAATATATAACATACAAATCTGTTTTGAGGAAATTGTATAATAATTTCATGATGGTATTTTAATCTATTTATTTTGAATTGAAAAATATGTAATCACTTTAGTTTAGTTTAATGAAAAGGAGAAAAATACTTGTAAGCAACGTAATACCTACTTTGTAGCATACTATGTATGATTTTTTTTTTTTTAAATTGGGAAAAGTTAATATTTGCTTGGAATAATTTCTAAACAAATTGCACTTGATGATCCACAGCAAACCATAAAATAATCCGAAACTTGCAGCTTTTATCAGATTTTATGTAGATGGCCATGCAGAGCCGTTGTGTGGTTACTCACCAGTCAAAATAATCACGCATTCATCCGAATTCCCTGAATGACTTATCAAGGTTTTCCAGGCGGGTATCAGCAAATGAGCAAATGCAGTAATGTTTACATATTTTTCCTTAAGTAATCCTCAAAACAATGCAATAATAATAATAATAATAATAATAATAATAATAATAATAATAAACCTTTAATCCATTTACCCCGGCCGGGGTGTTAGAAGAGGTATTACATATCTCGAAACAGTTTCACAATTTATATTTACGACGAGTCGCCCCCGAGTTAGTTCCCTCCACCCTTATCCGCCCATTCTATCTTCTATCTGTTTATTGAATTTCCCCAACATTCCAACCTTTGTCTCCCCTCCCCATTCTCAGCTAGTAAATCTCTTAACTGATCATCTTTGTTTTCCCTCTTCACACACTCCTCAACCATGTGCCTCATCGTTTCATCTTTTTCTCCACACATCCTACAAGTCCTCTCCTCCCACTGTTTCCAATAATCCGCGCACTAGGTACCCATCAACCCCATTCTTGCTTCAGCCACCAGTCTAATTTCATTTATGCTCCCCCTTTCCGTTTCGAGTATTATGTCCCCCCTACCACCGGGCAAATTTCCTTAGTCTGGCTTAAACCTTGAGAGTTTAATTTTCATGTCCCTATACTGTGTGTAATAATCCATTACTCGTCTAGTCAACTCTACCTGCACTCTATGACCTAATAGCTCTTGCAACTCTATCTCTTTCTCCAACATCCCAATCTCTGCTGACGCAGCTTGCTTTTCTACACTCCATTTAATCTCTCTCTCTCCACTCTGCATAGATCTTTTCTTCCGCAAGCATTCTTTCACCCATCTACCTTCTGTAAACTTTCCCAACTTTTCTTCATATGTATATTTACGCACCATTGTTACTGCCCAATTTTTCTGTTCCCCCGTCTCTTCCATTATCATATACGTAGGTGTAATCCATTTTATCCCTAACACCCACTTCGCGTATTTTGCACGCACTGTCTCCAATCCCTCCCACCATTTCCAACCTCACAGTTCTACCCTATACATTAATATAGATTGTACTAAAATCTCGTATAATTTCCAATCTCAGCTTGATTTCTCCTGAAAATTTTCTTTCTCTTATTCCCCACACCCGCCTTCCTCTTCAGAATACGCAACTTCAGCAACCAACTTTCTGGGCTGCTGATGATTTTTCAATGACATTGTATTTTTGCATTCAGTCACAATAAATGTCCGAAATGTCAATTTAGGTTTTTAAGGGTTCAAAGTGAACTCTGCACATTCACTATACTATACTGCTGCAATACGTGTAAAATTAAATATCATTGCAATTGTCACTGTAGCACATAGGGGAGAAGTGCATAAAATGGCCCCCTTAACAAAAATGTATATTTTTGGCGTCGTTACCATTAAAAATGTACAAATAGTGCAAGCTATACTTCATTCCCACGTATCCTGGCAAAAAAAAGGTGTGGCTTTGAAAACGGAGGCGTTTACCTTTTTCAGTCGC
>JAQFZQ010001741.1:0-17460 GCA_034696005.1 Glomeris marginata
TGCTTTCTTCATGACTTTTCTTCATGTAGTTTAAGTTTCAAGGTACCTTACAAAACCTCTTCAGATCACCTTTAAGGAAAAAGTTGTGTATACAGTTCAATGTTACACAATATTAAAATTTGTTTATTTCATCAAATCACTTCCATAAATTGTGTCATAAGCAGCTGTTTCATATTTTTTTTTCTGGTAGTAAAAAACAAAAACATCAATAGCATTCATACATTGGAAAATATTATCAGATACATTTGGTTTCGAAAAAGTTTGAGTTATTTTGGCTGGGAAGTAAAACTTTATTTGAAATATATTCATTGTTTCAAAACTTTTCATACATTGCAATCTATACTTGTAGGGTCATGCATATGTTATTTTTATGGATTTCTTGCAGTCACCCAAAACATTACTTGTGTATATCTGAACATGAAAAATAAATGTATTTTCCCAAATCTGATGATGTCATATGTTTAATTTGTATAAATTGTACTGTAAATATATGCATAAAACTTTAATTTCTAATGTACTTATAATCGAAATTTCTACAATAATTGAATAAAATGTGTTTCAATTCCAATTTAGTATATTATTTTCAAGGTTTTGCAAGATGAGCACTTTAAAAATATACTCCACAATGATGTCACTCGGTCATGCGACACTTGAACATCTAAAATTATGCCAAGATTGGGATTAAAAAAAAACTCACCAAAAGGGTTGAAAATAAATATCGACTCATTTCAGGCAATGAACCAATAGTGGAAGAGTCCTACCGTGCATGGTAGGATTTCAGCCAATCAAATTCAAGCTAGACCACAAGGATGATAATCACCCATTGAATCACCGCATCTTGCCCCTGAATTTCGGCTTCTGCTCGTAATCATCAACAACAGAGAAATCTCTCATTACAGTACAATTAACCAGTTTAGTTAGTCGATATGGAAGGACTGAAAGCTCACAACAGCACACTGAAACAAAGCTTATGACATATGTGATTACTAATTATATTTCACCAAGATGATAAAGAGGTGATTGTACGTACACAAAGATAAAAGTGCAATTATTGCAGTTAATTAACATACAGATGGATCAAAAAACGTGCAGTGAGATTGAATTTCTTCAGAATGAACATCACAAAATGCTACAGGGTTTGTACGATGAGATTGACCGTCTTCAGAAGAAATGCTCAGGTGAAAATTTAAAGTTATTATAAATAAATAAGAATTCAATTAATATACTGATGAGCTAACATTAAAAATATTTTCCATGTTCAGATCAACAATTCCAGTTGGTAATGCATAATGTGTATCCATCAGATGAAGGCAAGTAAATCTAAGGATAAACCGGTGCAAAAGTTAATTTACACGTGATCAAATATATAAATGGAATTATGTATTAAATTTCATATTTAAAATATGGGAAATCTTTAAAATGGAATCTTTAAGATGGAATTTAGTGTATTGTGATCGAATTAAATCGGGTATTTTCTTCAGCTGTTACTTGGATTATAAAGTTATGTTTTTGTACGTTTTACAAGCAGGGAAACTGAAAGAGAAAATAGGAGAGTTAGAAATAGCAATGCGGGAGAAGGTTCAAGAATGCGAGGACTTGCGAGAATCACAATCAGCCAATAAGAAAGTGGTCAACCACCTTGAGCAAGAACTTAAAAACCTGGAAGAAAGATACCGGGAGGACGTGAGCGCCAGGAACCTCATCGTGGCCAAGCTTCGGCGCGAAGTCGACGACAAATCCGCAACCATCGCATACTTGATATCCCTGCACCACAAAAACACGCCAGTAATATTAATCAACAAACCTCTTTCTTACGTAAATAAGCGGTTACTTTAACAGGAACATGTAATTTACTTACAAATCCAATTATGTACCTTCTGTCCTTGAAATGCTTTATTTAGGCCTACATGTCTGAAAGGAAAACAAATATTAATATATCAATAAAAACATTTGAAATCCTCAGACACAATCAACAACACATGATCAACGTGACAACAATTTCTCTTTGGAAGGAGGAGGAAGAGGAGGAGCAAGGGTTCCGGTGCCCCCACCGAAACACTTGCCGGACGGGCCTTCGGGTAGACGTTCGGCACTTTGGTTCCGGAGGTCTTGCAGCGTCAACAAGAGCCCACCGGGTGACCTGGACCATCAACAACCGAGCAGACGTACCAGTATGCCAGGTGTGCAAGTGTCTTCGGGCGAGTTCCATCTGCCACCGATCAACGTGACCGTGCCGCGGCAGTGCCATCAGGATGTTGTCCAAAGACAACCTCTTCTCGTGTCCCAAAGAAGAAGCGTGTCGCAGGGTGGCCGTACACTGCAGCAAACTCAAACATCTAGGCACTTCAAACCATGATGCTTCCTTCAACTAACTTAAACACAAATCAGTTACGCGATCCGAAGACCACGCAACTTTTAGATACATTTTCACTTTAAGGATACCGTGACAACACCAAATCTGTAATTCGTGTCGTGCCGATAGATAGACAGTTACTAAATACTTCGTTTGAAGTATTTCATTTGAAGAGTTGAAGTGCAAATGATAACACTGTGAACTTAGTTTTGATCTACGGTGAACTCGCTTCAGACGCGGCATTTGTTCATTTTTCGATCCCGGCACGTTAAAATTTCTCGCCACCTGTTCCGTTAGCTATTACAAAGCGGTTGAATATTGTTGATTTTGTCCACCTGTGTAAAATATACAATATAATGTTAGACTTGGAATATACAAGATGTAGGAAGTTGTTTCTTTGCTGCTATCATAGATAGACCGTAAATACATGTAGTTATTTGTCATTAAAAATCGCTCGTTTTATTGAAGTATGGCATGCGATTCTCATTCAAACCTGATTATATAATACACACAAACACATAAATTCAGGATTACCGATTGTGATAGCAACAGTACGAAAATTATGATTGCGGCTCGCTAATTCGCAGTCGGTTTTCACACCGAACTTCACTTACGACGATGTCCGTAATTTCCGCCAACTCTACGTAAAAAATACAATGAAATCATGGATTAAATATTAGACAAGTCGAAAAATTCCAACACGGCGCTGATGAATTAACTCGTTTTCCTACAACAATAAAAAGGATACTGTAATAAAACAGAAAAACACATCGTTACGGTAACCGACAGCGACTTCCACGCGTAATACCTAGAAGCGTGACGGTCGCATTTTCACCGACACGTCTCTCTGGTAGTAATAATCTGCGTAATTATATATATTGTCAAACAAAAACTGAGATTATACCTGAGGCATGCGCATCTTTGTTTTTAGTGTCGCTACGTACAAGTTTCGAAGCTGCCGCTTTCTCATCGCGCACACACCGGCAGTTAGCGGTAATAAATAATTACAAGCACCCGTTGGTAACAACACCTTGGCTTCACTTGTGAACTGAAAACAAGCACGAGCAATTGGTGATGGCCGTCAATCTATGCACTTGCTGAGTGGTCCTAACCGCCAAAGCAGCCGACACGGCACTTTGCTGCAACTGCTGCTGTTGCTGCATCGTGCCGTGAGCGTTTACCTGAGGATGCTGGTCAACATCCTCCACCTTACATTGCCGAGTTCGGTCTTGTTCGTCCGCGTTGCTCGTTTTCAACATGAGTGCCGGGCACCACATCAGACTGCAGTTGGCCCTACTCTGGTCCAAAGGGGACATTTCGGTGGCCGGTTGATCGGAGTGATGACCGTCGAGCATCATCTCGCAGTGACCAGGTTCGGTCTTGACCACATCGACGGACATGGCACTTCCGCAGGCCGGTTCGCCATCTAGACAGTGACCACCGAGGACCTGGACAGCGGATTGCCTCTTGCTTACCGATGAAGACTTCCTTTTACGGTTACCTGGTGGAGGCTTCACCGGGAATATTGTGGGAAGCTTATCTTCGTTTGTCTTCTTTCCTGAAATGGAAAGAAAAATGGCTAGAAACAGACGTATATAATACAACAGGGTGTCTGTATACTGATACTGGAAATCCTGGAATTTTGAAATGAAACTTTATTAGACACCTGTACAAGCTGGATCAACATGCAATTATGTTCCAGCTTCATTGATTCCAGCAGCCGAAATGCACCCAATTTTTGGATATGAATTACCAATGATTTCATAGATGACTTATTTTGTATACATGTATTTACTTATATGTTAGGATTTGCGCGGTTTGATTATAGCACCTGAAGTGTTGAAATGAGCTCCGCAAATGCGATGATGAGGTGATGGTTTCCACTCGCCATCCTCTCTAAGCCTTTGAATGACACGAACCCACTCCGATTTCAGTCTGATATCTTTGGGAAACGTGTTCCAGGAAACGTGCCGATCCCGTTTCGAGTTATTGCGGCAGCCGGGAACGCAACACACCGTTCCTCCCGATGGCCGGTGCTTCTTCACCATTTGCATGTCGCCAACGCAGCCGTTACTAGTCATGCCGAATCAAAGCCATCCATCCAACCGCATTACAAACTCCGCCAAATCAAATCATTCACGACGAAAAGCAACGCGAAAACCCGCTGTACTCCCCTGACCCAGTAATCGCCGCCATTACAAACCGCACCGGTACGCGAAAACCGTATCGAAACCGAGATCGTAACTTGACAAGCGCATCACCGATCATGTCCAGCTCGTTGCTATTGGCTGAACTATCCAAATGACGTGTTTGTGCAATCATCAGCGTGTAACGCATCAACCAATGACGGATTTTGATCGGTGATGTGTTTGCATACTGAGAAACCCGGAGAAACCACTGTCCGCGGTGTCGCCATCTCGCGTGTCGTTCTAGAACTAATCCGAACTCTGCTTCAAATACATGGGACCACGATTTAAATTTCCAAAAAAACCTCATAAAAAAAAAAACAAAAAAAAAAACTGAACTTTCGGTTACTGCTTAGGAGATCATTCAAATTAGTCAAATAATTAAAAGTTGCCGACAGTATGTACACCATTTTTTAATGAATTAAGAATGAGAAAAGTTAATTGAGTTTCAAACAACTACGGTATAGTTTTAACATAGGTTTTAATTTGCAATCGAATAGTATATCGTGCATACACTTTTAACAAGACAGCAAAATTTGTCAATATTGTAAGTTCTACGGAGTAATCATTTGTGACAAAAACCGTATGAAACGCACCAATGTCCAGCGCAACAGCAAACCATCAACGTCGCGCACACAATATGCGCAAAATCCAGGTTTACTTAATTATTATAATATCGAACAATTGCCCATGCAATTTGCAGACATGTTACTGAGTGTTTTAGCAACGTATTAATAATAATAATAAGTTACAAGTGCATTATGGAAAACACATAGATATTAATATACTGAAATAAATTACTACGTAACAACAAACGATTGCCGTAAAACACATCTTACATATGTATATTATAATTATATAATTAGAGAATCTTAAAGGTGAAAAAATAAACAACTGTATCACAATAAAACACAACAAATTAGACGGTACAATTATAACAAACCAAACGAGTTGCTCTCACTCTGCGCGCACGAGCACAACGACGGCTATTCGAACACCGAGGTATATCTTGACAGATTTAAGTTTCTTTGGTCAGAAGACACTCGAATACACACTTACATCGAGACATTTTGTTGACTTTCCAAGTCGAACAAATGCAAAAATCCCTTTTTTGTGTTTTGCAAAGTGCACGGCATTTTGCATCGCGTAACGAATAAATACAGTAGTGCGTAATTCACTACCACAGGGTGCATCTGTGATCTTCTCGCATTTCCAAAAGCTTTCCCAGTACCTTTTTGTTTTGGTAACTGGAAATCTTTCACTTCCCACTTACTATAATATAGATCACAGTTATGAGAATTATAACACATGTGATGCCAACTGCAACCGAAAACACGGACAGTAAAGCGGGATGCCTTCCACTTCACGCACGCATATTAACTGTGAAATCAACCAAATTAAACAGGAAAACACTGGGCAGGATGAATAATAGAAAGAGAGAGAAACCTGCTTCAAACTTTCAATCATTCTTAACAAGTTTCCGCCAAGCTAACTGCAACCGTTCTTTTTTTGGTTTGCATATTTGGGCGAACCGGACTCTACCATCACGGAGAACCTCCACCACCAAGGCACCACTCAAGGTTCTCACCCATGGCTGTTGTCCCAGCACCCCCTTTAGTTATTAACCATCAGATCCACCACTCGATCCAGACCCGTAGAGTAGATTCATGGAGTATTTTATAATCGTTACCGTTACTCGGTCCACCATCCGATGCATGATGACCACAGCTACATCCTGCTCGAAGCCGGCTTCGGGGACACTCCACGGGGCCTGATGACCCCTTCGGAAGGTCCAGGTCCCTGTCCCTGCCCAGACCCGGCAATCGGGTACGATGGTGTACGCTTCGCCGAACGTCTCCTCCGCAAACCGGCGTTGCTCTGACCGGGTAAGCCGAAGCAGCCTCTGGGGATGACCATCCTGGCGTTACCCTGGGCTGGTCGGGACCCACCGTGGGCAGTCAGGTCACTTAGATGCGATGCGTAACCATCGCTCAGTACCTGGAACGGAACGGGGTTAAACGTTGGTCAGATGGTGGACAATGTTGCGATTGCGGTGTAAATCAAATATTGGAGAAAAAAAATATGGCAACAGACTATGACATTTACTTGTGCCATCGCTTGTTGCTTCTTCGATGCTTTGCCGACGATGTAGATGCGGTCCGGTTTGAGGCCCACGGCGGTGTACACTGAGATGTCCTTGCTCGAGCCGTACGCGGCATGGATTATTACATCAGCCTGCACAAAGCAACATTTAACCTTGATTTAACTGTGACCTGACAGGGTAAAATAACGAATTTGCAGATTTAACTACTTGCCTCGTTGACCAAATGTCGGAGATAATCTGCTTTATGCCTCAACGGATCAGCGCTCAGTCCGTCCACGAACGACACGAGACCATGCGGAAAGTTATGCTGCGAAAGCCACGCCACAACCTTCTGCTGTTGCATGTCGGGACGTCCCGTCACATATATTATAAGATATCCCAACTCTTGCCAATGCCTTGCGAAGCGAATAAACGAATTGCAATTGTACACGTAACTTCAAGGAAGGAAACTTCACTAAATTAGATTCCTTTACCTACCTGACCACATCAACCGCACCGGCCCTCACTTTGGGATCTCTTCCGGTGACCGACATACTCGCCGTGAACGAGCCATCGATGCTGAAAACCACGCACTCGGTCTTCGGCGGGATCACAACCAGGAAAAAATCAACCGAAGTGTGGTCTCCTCTGAAGTAAAACTCGTAAATTAACATACAAAATTGAATGACGACAACAGCTTAACTTTGCGTTACGTACCTGACAACCATCTTCACCGGGTACATGCCGAACGCAAGGGTCTTATGCTCGGGGACACCGTAAGTAGCGCGGCCATTTTTATCCGTGAGCTCGGTGCTCATGTAAGTCCACTCCCCGTTGGGAGAATCTTTCATTATGTGAATGTCCACCTTTTCCCCCGAAAGTGACACCATGTCCAACGGTCCGTAAACAAAACGAGCAGTCAGCACTTGCGGAACACCTTCGCGGACTATCACGTCGTTGGCCCGGTGATTTGCGTTAACATTCTAAGGAATGTATGTTATTAATTCATTTCATTTAATTCGTTCCCGCAACGTCATATAATAACCTCTCGTCACACTCACTTTGAGTTTCACGGATGTCCGCTTTTTCATCCACTTCTCCCTGGGTTGCGAAGGGCTGAAGTTGGCTCCTTCTTTACCATCTGAGCCTTGCATCGTTGAGGTTTCAGTACGTGATAGCTGTCAAAATTAAAAGACAGAAGCTGTAAGAACTGTGTATCTATTCCAACAAAATGTCATCGTGCAACACGCTAAAGACCTGTCTGAGTATGAAAGCGATGACATCAGCTGATTCCCAGTAGCTGGCATGAAAGAGGTGCGGCAGAGCGTTGGAGGGAAAGTTAGCCAGGCCTTCGGGACAGTACAGTGCATAATCCAACCTCTTGGTGCCCCACCACTTCTGAGTCACTATTGTCAAAGGAGACCGTGTCAGAAAGTGACAAGATTACCCGATGCACCGATGGATATACGTACGTGCCGTCACGGTCTGCAGAGGGATGTTTTCCACCACACCGGACAGGACACTTTGCATGCTGGCTGCTGACATTCTCCTGCTGCTTCCTGGAGTATTAGGATGAGGGCAGTAAGGTTCCACAAACAACTGGGCGTTGCTCTGGATGCATTCGACTGTGATGAATTAAGCAAGATCACGACATAAATTAACATTTTACAACGATTCACTTGAAAATCCAAAACGAAAGCCTGGACAATTACTTACGCAAATGGTACGGTTGGCCATCACCCAGTGGATATTTGGCATACCGGGCCACTTTGACCGGCGCGAGTCTCGAGAACCTGCCGCTGATCAACGGCTCGATGCGACACGAAAGCGGATCGGTCGGGTGGAACAAGTTGTACATCTGCGTACAAGCTGGCCTGGGAGGAGTAGCTGCAACATGTCCACGTGTTTATTAGTAACTAGTAAGTGGTAGATGCTGCCGGAAGTATAGACGGACGACTCACTGTTTCGGTCGTCGAAGGAGTGGAACTTGCGAAAAGCGATAACCATGCCGAGAGGCGATCCGAAAGTGAAGAAGTCGGAGACCTCGAAGTCCAACTTGGCGAAATGGGACTGTTCGCTCGAACAAGAACTACGCCGCCTGAAATTGGGAGCTTCCAGGTGCCTGGCACGGCCGTGGTTCGAGGACCCGCTGCAACTGCTACACCCTCCGGTTCCTCCGCTTCCCCCGAACCCGGTGGCCGCTGCGATCTGGCTCTCTACCGAAGTATCTCCTTCATCGAACACAAAACTGAATGACTATTCAACTCTTTATCCTCTATTAATAGCACCAATAGCAAACCTTACGCAACAGCTACAGTGAACCGAATAAAATCTCATTGCAACTTACCTTCCGTATTCAAATTACATAGTAGTTTGACATGCGGGAATTAAGCATAGCAGATTACCACTTCCATTAAAAGCACGTACACAACCTCCAATATAAATAAAATATCCGCAGTCACAATAAGGAAATGATAATGTGGACAAGAACCTTTGGCTTCGACGCCTTCAAGGTGCGTGGACGACTGCCTGCCCAAGGGGTGCGGTGGGGTCTGCTGCGGGTTCTGCTGATGCTGCTTGCAGGTCGTGTCGGTCACCAGCGCGTCATCGGCACCACCTTCTTCGTTGCTGCTGCCGTCGCTGATGGAGATGAGTGGGTTGGGTTTAGGGTTAAGACCGGGACTGCTGCACGGCTCAACCTCAACTTCAGCGATGCTCGTTTCGCTACCGAACCTCAGTTGATTGGTTCTGCACAGCGCGTCGTAGCCCAGAATGGCACCCACGCTGTCACCGATGATGGCCACCTGAGGACATCGCAACATCAGTATTAGTATAACATATATCAAACAGATTATCATATAACCCACACTCGTACCTGTCCCACGAACCCATTGCCTTCCTCGGAGCGCAAGAACTCGTGGTACGCCTGGTTAGCGGACGCGACCACCCGAGTGACGCACTCCTGGTACTCCAAGGAGCAGGTGGCGAACATGGGCAGGGCTCCTAGAGGGACCGAATCGTGGGTGAAAGTGGTGCTCCCATCAATGGCCGAAGGCGAAGATGACGAATTAAAGCTGTACGGACTCAAGCTGTCGCAACGCGAAAAAACTTTCTATAATAACCCGATCCGCAAACTAAATATAGATGGTGTGAAAACCAACGTACCTAGAGAGCACTCCAAGGGCCTCGACGCAGATGGAAGGACATGCCACCAGTCGCAAACACACCCGACCCGACATGGAATGATAATGTTGTCTGGCAACGTTATCGAAAGCTGACCGGAAGGTGGACAGGTCGGATTTCTTGGTTGGGGCGTCGGAGGTGATGTCCAGCACGCTGCCGCTATGCAGCACTAGCACAAGGACAGAGGTGAGACACGGACCGGGACCGGTATTGGCACCAGCAATTGAATGGTGAGCGGGGGACATGGTGGGCGAGCAAGGCAACGAAGTGTCCACACTGCACCCGCCCAGGGAGGGTAAGGCACGACCTGACTCTCCCGACACGTGCATCTGGTGGAGGAACGCAACCGGCTTGAAGATGCTGTCCTCTTTGTTGAAGTCGCTTCCGGGAGACACGTTGTCGTCATCTTGCGAGAACAATTCCAGGGAACTCCACTTCGTAAGGGTCGTCGTCTCGTCTGCTTCTTCTGCAATTCATTATTCTTGATTAGCATCATGCATGTTTAATTATAACCTGTATTAAATATCAGAGTTCTTAACATATACTCCTTGTAGCAAAAAATAACGTGTAGGTTCCTACTTATAGGTCTTAACTGCAAAGAAAGCGTACAGAAAGCATAAACCAAATAGCTTTTAATTACACACAATGGAAGAAATGGTGACATGCGCATCACTGAGCTTCGCAAAGCAAACTCTTATATAGCCTCTAACCGTCTCCGATCTTTAAACACCAACGTAAAACACTCTTGGTAAAACTCATCAAGCGTACGAGAAAACAAAAGAATAAATGTTTTAACAACACAATGGAGGTTGTCCGTTGAAAACAATCGTGCAGTAACCGAATAATAAATTAATAATTACAATGAATAGAATCAAACCAAACTGAACCACCACATTCAATTTTATATAGTATTTCAACCGGTCCAGTGCCTTTCTGTCCCACCTTCGCAATCGTAAAATTCCTCGTCGGAACTGGAATCCGTCTGTCGCGCACAACTCTCCATCCTCCAATTGGCCAACTGCAGATCGAAGCCCTTGTTGGACGCAGAACCTGCTGTTATGGCATCACCATTACAATCACTTTCAACAATTAAAACTCAACCATGAATATACGTATAAATATCAAGATATATCGTACAGGGGGAATGCAACGCAGTCCTCGAGTTGCTTCTGGACCAGGACTTGGAGGCGTCCGGGTTGAGCCGTAATTCCCTCAACTTGCTCACCTGCGGGGACATGGAGGGCGAGGCCGAGGGAACAGCCGAAGGATCTTTCGCCGGGTCAGCGGGCCCTTCGGCGTCTTCGGGTGCCACTACGGACGTGTCGGCTTCCGAAGCCCCGGAGCTCTCTTCGGAGGCCATCCTCCTTGCCAGCATCTCCTGAGTTTCTTTCTCCAGTATGCGGATGTCTTCCATGGTCATGCCGAACCACTCGTCCTGCCAGGCCCAAGCTTGACGGTGCGCGCGTAACATCGTCTTCCGAAGCGCTGAACGCAAATGGAAACAATGTAATAAATCTAATTCCATCTCGTTCAACCTTTACTTACCAACATCGTGAATGAATTTCTCTATCTTGCTCTGCATTCCCCAATACTTGAACTCGACCCTGCACAATTTGTACGCGCACATGATGGCCCTGCCATCATCCAACGGCATGTCTCGTCCCTTGCACGACTGCCAGTGCTCTTCCGCCCACGAGTCACCTAGAGGTCCACGGCAAGTTTTCTGCGATACGTAGTACCGTGGATCTTCCTCTCGCCTGTAGTCCGCACCGTAAAGCTGATCCTTCACCACGTCTATCACATCTGAACAAGCAAATGTCATGGATACAACTTCACACACCGCACCCATAGCGTGCAATGGCAAAATCTCCGGACCAGTGATGAATCCACTCACCTACGATCCGACTCCTCATTTCGCTACCGGTCAATTCGAACACGTTGTCCTGGTTGCCGGAGTCGTTGAAGTATTTGGTTTCAATCTCCAGGAAGAACTTCTCCACGAACGGGCACGTGTACCTCGTCTTCGTGTACGGGTACGCGTTCCACGCTTCTTCCTCGACCACCAGAGCCGATTTGGGCAGCAAAGCCTTGAACCACCCTGCAACACCATCATACAAAACGTTTAGTATAACTTTTTCACCAAAATACAACAAGGTGAGAAAGACTTCAGTCGCATAAATTTCAAATTTTGCATTGAAATGCCTTTACAAATTTGTATTCATAAAGTTCCAAAAATGTTCAGCAGACGGCGCCACTGTATCGCGCAATCTCCCGTATGTCACAGCATTATAAGTTAATTTTAAATGAAATGTAAAAAAAAATGCGCAGCGAAACGTAATTGCTGGACGTCCCCCCAGACATGGCTAATGAACGACAAACGACGGAGTTTCGTCGTCAGCCTCTTCAAAACCCGCATCGAAGTTGTGACACCGTGAAAAGTACGTCGGTGACACGAAAATGGGCTAAACAGTATAGTTACGACCTCCATTACGGACCAAAAGCCGGGTATAAGGGTACGCTATACTGCTCTGAATAATTTATAATGGTGGATGAATAATGTAAGCAAGCGCACCTGCGCTTCGCAACTCGCGCCATCACTACCAAGCTCGTCGATGAACAACATTCAACACAAGGTGACTTGTAAACTCTTTCAATTTTCTCTAGAAAGGGTGTCTGGCTTAACCGCTTTAGACGCCCAATTACATAACTCAATTTCAGAATATACCAATTGTTACAACAACATTTGTAATTATAACTATGAACAGATGAAACTAGTGTTTGAGCCAATAAATCTGTAGAGGGCGCTGCTGCCTGATTAGAAAATATCAATTTCATCAAATCGGACAAATCAAATAAATAATGCCCCAATATTGGGAGCCCTTATGTAGTGTGCATATTTCAATTATAATTTTAGGAAAGAAATGGCTACAGTGAATCTCTTATATAAACAACTTATAGGGGCTGGTATTTAAATAATTTTTGCTTGTCTGTAACCAAAGTTTCTTAAAGCAGAACCTCTCTTATAAGCAAGTTTTATAAATATTTGGACAAAGTTTCTTATATTAGAGGTAATTTGATGTATGTATTTGAAAATCATGCATATTCTCATGATGGGACCTTGCAGTTTCTTGCCAATAAAAGATGTTTGCAAATATCCGAGTTGTTTATAACCGAGGTTCACTATCACGTCCGAACCAACCAGTTAGTGGAGTTTACCTGGCAGATGGCTACCAACATGGTAGATT
This sequence comes from Glomeris marginata, assembly GCA_034696005.1. NCBI lineage: Eukaryota > Metazoa > Arthropoda > Diplopoda > Glomerida > Glomeridae > Glomeris > Glomeris marginata. The sequence continues at coordinate 13,051 of JAQFZQ010001741.1, forward strand.
TTGTGAGTATATTGTCCCGAACCACCCGGTCCATTTTCGTAAGGTTCGTTGACGAGGATTTCTACTCCGCTTCCAGCGCCTCTAGTTTCTTCCCGGCTTTTTTTCTGAAAACAAAAATCACCATGTACTTTTCAATAACCTAATGCCTATATAATAATAATATACATCTAATACCATGAATCAACATTCAATTTCTGGCACTTATAACCCCCAGACACTCAAGTTGTGCACCATCACAAACCACGAAGTGTTGCGCTGACAAGTTCCTTCCAAACAAATTTCAAAACTTCCCCTTCAATTTCCTCAACCTTTACAAACATCATATAGTTACTATACTACAACATCCAATGTCATTGTATTTCGAAGAATTGACATATGTATTTCCTGTGTGTACAAGCATCGAATAAGGAAATCCTCTTGACACCAAGTCCTCAATACGAATATCCCAACTTGAAACCTCAAACATTTATGACTGTTCCAAGTACTCTGAATTCAGATATAGTAAATACATATAGAGAATGAATAGATATTTACCGCTATCATGTACAGTTGGGCTATCCTGTACTCGTCGATTGTGAGGGGCAGTGCAATGCGGTACTCTTTGGTGAGCATGACAGTGGCAGGATACTCCTCCTACAGGTACCACACCTCCACCATCAGACGCCATTCACCTGCACGCAATACCAAAATCAAACCATCAGCTGATTGATAGTAACACCTTCATCCAATTCAACCTTCATCTCCAATAATAATATGTAGTACTACTCAAAAGTGGACACTGTTGGCGGAAACAACCATATGTTACTCGCGGTATCTATCACTAGATATAATCGTACACATAACTTTAATTTACCAAGTTTTGTTGGTACAAGGCAATTATTTATACACCTTATCTTCGCCAAATAAACAGTATATTGTACATGTGGCTGCCATACAATCGCACCTTTTACACTTGCAACTTGGAGAAGTCATCTCGAGCAAAATCTAAAATTAGAAATTCATCGGATCACTTCTTCTTCGGGACCTTCACAGATCCGGGGATAAAGTAACACAAAATGCTGAAAAACTCAAAGTAATCCTTCCTCATACTTATTTAGGATTTCAAAATCCCATCCAAATAATTACTAACAAATACATTGCTAAGAAATCGTGTTATTAGAAAAATAAAACACCCTTTGCATTTAAATTTATTTCTCTATTCCAGGTTTTCCATCTCTGTGACAACCCTGTTATATCATCCATCATTGCTTCATATATAATAAAAAAAAACAAGACTCCATTACAAAACTCATAACCATACTGCAATACAGAAACATATACAGGCTTGAAAACGTCATCCTATCAAAATCGATGACTGCCAACTGTTGCTATATATTAAAACCGTATTTTCCTGTATTTACCTATATATCTATCAACATTTATACAGCATCAACACGAAAATCCTTTTATCACCAACAGGGTGTAGCAGCACTGATACTGAAACGACACAGGATATTTAACGCCAGCATTTATTCTATATACAGTCTCGTTATACACCGCGGCGATTTTTATACCTTGAAACATGGATGACCATCAACATGGTGGCTGCGGTCTTCCGATCGAGCACTGAACCACCATTTATAACCGATAGATTCTCATCATAACACGCGTTACTACTGAATGTCACTCGCGGTGTTCCTTCAATTATTGTATTGCTATTACTCGGCTGCTGCGCAACGTCCTTCCTCAGATTTTCACTATATGCTGTTCGCACGGATCGATCGCACTTGCACCGCCCGCATCTAAACCGCGCATCTACGGGGTTTTCCAATCGGCCCCTGCAGCAGCGCCAACTAGCGGTCAACGCGCGCAACACTCATTTTCCCCTGCATTCCATTTTTCGACGCGTGGTCAAAAGACATCAACAAGAACTACAAAAAATAATCGACATCAATATCATGTCTTGGAGATCAAAATTGTTTTAACACGAAATGGTCAATGGTTATAGAATTCGAATGGAATGTATGTGGCCGTACTTCATATATTCTGCCGCATGGTGGCGCTGGCTTGCTCGGATTAGAAAAACCATTAGCAGCAAGTCATTATTTAAATGCAATTACGAATAATATTATTTGTGGAACAGTCCACATATAGCATCAGCAAGACTTGCATACAATCAATATGCATATTTCTCAATAACTATATATAATTACAGCAAATGATAATTAATGTCTACAGCGCAGTGCATCTTTCTTTATACAAAACTTTCCCCACTTCCCAGCAATTAATGTTTACCTATATATTAACGAAAGATTATCTCCTACTTTCTCAGTAAACTGTTGACTTTAATACACAGAAAAGATATTTTCAACCGGATATCGTTATTATCAATTATCTACAAGTACCTGTATAGCTAATCAATGTATAGTAATGTTTATTTTTGCAGAACATGTCATAAATTAATTTACCTTTTTATAAGGGAATTAATTTGTCATTCACAGATATACAAAACTTGCGAAAAGTAACTACAAGCTGCGGAATTGGCTGGATTCTTCACAGCTAAACTTAAAAAAATATTTTCCCCATATTTGCTAGCTCCCTTAATTCCGATGTGCCGACGTGATTTATGGATGTCCCCCGTCAGGCCTTTCAAAGAAAGGACCATTATCGCGTGATTGGTCTATTTTTCGATATGCCATCTTGTCCATCCAGCTGTATACGATCCATCATATTTCAATTTTACAGCTGAAGAGTTATCATATACAGAGCATTTACTCAATTTCCGGGTAATTTTCTTCGATTCTTTCGCTTTTTGTTATCGAATTGCAGCTAATTTTAGCGGGGGTAAAAATAAAAACTTGATGACATTGCTTTGAAATACGCATCTCAGGAAGAAAGCAATTAGATCTAATTCAATTTTTTAAACAAACAAAGAAAAATGAATCACTTATCAATCGTCTGAAACGTGATCGCACTTGATCGTGAAAACGCGTTCGAATTACGCCTAAATGAAACCTCGTTCGAAAATGGCGGCCGAGCGAAACGGCGAAGCCAACTTTTCGCCCTCTTTTTCTCGACGGTATAATCGCGTATATACAAAAAAGTCGCTGCATTACGGTAAATACAGCACAATATACAGTTTAGGGCCTATTTATGGCAATATTTTTCATTATGTATACCGTGTTTTACGCGTCGTCGTCGTCAGTATGTAATTTAATTTCGCACTTATTCCCTGTCAACGAAATGAACACATGGGGGTAAATTGGTACAAAATCAAATTCAGACTCCGCAAAAGAAACGTGCATTATCTCATTAATAAGATAGGAGATCGGCAGTGGGCCTCTAATCTTTGCTTATTAGCGAGAAGTAGACGGGATAAAGAGATTATGAGCCAACTTGTACACTGGAGTAGTATACACCATCATGTGCAAATTTCGCCGCAAATAAACAACCAAGTCGCCATTTTTATCCTTGCACTGCATTCTTTATACTATTTATATATAGGCTACATGCAGTATACACAATTACGCAAACGCGGCAACGTAAGAAAAAGACAAACTAATCGACGTTGATGGTTTCTACAGCTATACTTTATTATTAGAGACAGTGTGGCCAATCGAGTTTTCGCCGCCATCTTTTGGCAATATTTTTAATCGAACGCCGATTTCAGCTATGACGTCAACCCCTTGGTCAACCCCGACGGCTCCTAGAATCAAATGTAATCCAAATTAAAAAAATCCTATTTATTTGCAGTAACATGTTACAATCGTGCACAAAAATACATATGCACACAACTTAAAGGTGAACTGACAGGGTAAATTTCTTGCAACCGATTTCTCCGAATAATTTCCTATGCATGAAGAACATGAATTTGCATATACTATGTCCATTTTTTGTTTCTAATTTTTCTACCAATTCGTTTTTTTTTAAATAAAAATTCGCAAATGTTCCCTAAAATAGGTCCTCAAAATTCCTCACACACACTGTCAAAATTTACATTTGGGACAGTGCGTATGGCATGCCACTTGTATCAAAACATGCGAAATGCCTACTGACTAGAACAAACTATCCGACAAATATACTAGAATTTTTCCCCTTCTAGCCTCTCCACACAGGCCCAAAAACACACGAAATTCAATCTGTTAAACTCCTTTTAATAAATTTGTAAACATTATTATAATCATTCTTCCTACAGTCCGAATATCATGGGGTGTTACAAAAAAGTGTCAGTTCACCTTTAATAACAGCACGCACATATGCAAAATGCTACTCCTTGATGCTACCCATGCAATTGACCTATTCCAAAGGGCACCGCCCACGAAAAGCGTAGCTCCACCCACCGTAGCACACAATTCCGAACCAATGTAAAACTCGAAACAAAATGGCGGTCGGGACGAACTGCTTTCATCACTTTACCATGCATTCACACGT
>JAQFZQ010001742.1:0-17447 GCA_034696005.1 Glomeris marginata
TCACGTTGTCCCGCGACTGCACTGCCATCTATTGGTGGAGAATTCAAATAAATGTACATGTGTTCCTGCCTTAAAACATCCGGGTTGATACATTAGTTATGTGGGCGTTTTTCTCCCGAGATCCCAGCAAGGATTTTGCCTACGAAATTGGCGAACAAGTCAGCAATTTGCAAGAGAAATCAATTTGGGTGTTGCACAATGCTAAAAAGAAGGTCGTAGAATCGTTTAAAATCATATCGAGTGCTAATGATATGGTTCTGTACTGTAATGTTTCAACTTTTTGTTTTTCAGGGCTCTGGGGAAATTTTTTCGGCTTTTATTTATGATGGCAAACGCGGTTCCGATGTCCAGGTTTGGGATATTCTATTCAATTAATATTTTTCCATTTGTACCCAAGTAGTGAGTGCATTACATATAAAACTAATTTGACTGTGGTCATGCATTGCAACTGCTCTGGACTTAAAGAATGATGTTTAATATGTATAACTGCGAGTTACATAATAATTATAATATTATTTTTCAGTTGGAATTGGTCAAAGTTGCACTAAAAAGGCTGAAAACACTACGTCATCCAAATATCCTGACATATGTTGACAGTTTGGAGGTAATTTGACCAAGATTTGACATAATACGATACACAGTTCATGTATATAATATTTGTCAATTTATTTCTCTTGACAATAAATTCTTCATGCACTTTATAAATACATCAGTATTTTACTTCATACTGTTTTTTAATTTTATTTTGATATATCAAATGAATTCAAAGTTATTGCTTTTCAGACTGATCGCATTGTATATTTGGTGACGGAACATGTGGAGCCCCTTCACACATATATAACGTCCAGAAGAGAAGAACAAGATTATCAGAAATTTGAATTGAATGTTTCATGGGGTCTCCATCAACTTGTGGTAATTAATTTTATCAAATTCATGATATTTTGACCTGAAATGATTGTTTAGTTTGACTGAAAATTCTATTGTGCGTGTGTAAGTTTTGGAAAAACCTTTGATACACATTATTGCCACTATTTTGTTTACTATAAAGCGAGCTCTTAGTTTCCTGAACAACGATTGCGGTCTCATTCACAACAACGTGTGTGTGCCCTCCATATTTGTCAATGATGCTGGTGAATGGAAACTGGCAGGTGTTGAGTACATCTGCAAGATCTCGGATGGAAGCTTGCCTCCACCTGTTAAAATCATCCCTGGACTTGATATATATGATCCGCCAGAAAAGAGAGATTCTTCATCTTGGTATCATACATCCTGGTTAGTATAGTTATAACAATAGATACAAACTCTTTGTTACGCAACATATCTTATTTTTTACTTACTTAGGTCAACAGATATATGGGGATTGGGTTGTTTAATATGGGAAGTTTTTAATGGAGAATTAACAAAAGCCGCCAATTTGAAATCTCCAGGAAAGGTAAATATGTGAAATGCTGAGAAAGAACATGACACTACTCACATTAATTGTATTGTCCGCTTTTAAACAGATTCCTAAAGCTTTGATTCCAGTTTACTGCGAAATGGTTGCTGCTAACCCTACAGCACGGCCAAATTCCTCGCAAATAATTGCAAAATGCTCAGTTGTTAATGGATACCTAAGGAATAAATTTGTAGAAACACTTTTATTCTTGGAGGAATTACAGGTTGGTGCATGAGTTTGTGTGATTAGTATGCAACAATATGGTTCTTCATCATGCTACGTTTTGAGTTTTATTATGGAATATTCTAGCAATACGTACAGCATTTGAATTTTGCCTTCCAAATTATAATAAGTGGTATTTGCATATTTAATATAAATAGCTTTGATGGTTTTTAATTGTTGTGTACATCGTACTTGAATCCTGACAAATGCTAATTTGCATATCACAATCAGATTAAAGATTCAGAAGAGAAAACCCGGTTTTTCAATTCACTTGCACCACAATTGGATGGTTTCCCTGAAGAAATGTGTCGATACAAAATCCTTCCTCAACTTGTTACGGCATTTGAATTTGGCAGCGCTAGTCCAGCTATCTTGGCACCATTGTTTAAGGTACAACCTTGCATTTAGAAAGAACTCGGCAATTATTATGTTATATTTATCAATTTGCCGTTTCAGTTAGGAAAACTCCTGAATGCTGATGATTATCAGAAGAAAATTGTTCCATGTGTAATCAAGCTGTTTTCATCCACAGACAGGGCAACAAGAGCTAAATTATTGCAGCAGGTTGCCACGTCGTTTCCAAGAGTTTTGCTGTACGATGTAAGGACCCTTGGGAATTCACTAATATTGTGTCGATCCCCCAATAGCTGGAACATTTTGTGGATCATTTACAACCAAATGTGATCAACAATCAAATATTTCCTGAAATGATTCATGGTTTCATGGATACAAATGCAACAATACGGGAAATAACAGTAAAGGTATGTCGGCTAGTGATGAACTCAATTGCTGGCAGTGCATATTATTTGATATTATCTAATTATGCATTTTTATTTTATTTTTATGGATTATATTAGGCCATGTTGCATGTAGTTCCAAAACTGAACCACAACAACCTAAACATTGAATTGATGAAACATTTTGCACGACTTCAAGCAAAGGATGATCAAGTACGTAATAAAGTGAAATGACTTATAAAATAATCATTGAATGGTAATTTCAGTTTTAATTATATGTAACTTTTTTACAGGGTGGAATCCGCACTAATACAACTGTATGCCTAGGAAAAATGGCTCATCATCTTCATCCAGATGTATATAAAAATGTTCTTTTGCATACATAGAGTTATGTATCTGCTAAAAGTAGTTTCAACAATTATTTCATGGTGCAGACAAGGAAGAAAGTGTTGGTCCCTGCATTTACTCGTGCAATGAGAGATCCATTCCCTCCTGCAAGGGTGTCAGGAATTTTGGCATTGGCTGCAACTCAGAAATTTTTCCATGTGAATGATGTTGCGGGCAGAGTATTGCCAGTTCTTTGTCAAATGACAATCGATCCGGAGAAGTCTGTAAGAGAACAGGTTTGTTTCTCTATTTTACTCCTTATGATTTTGAGATTGTCGTTTTTAGTAGTTTATATTATGAATGTTTGAAATACAAACAGGCATTTAAAACTATAAAGGGCTTTCTCACAAAATTAGAAAGAATTTCAGAAGATCCTAGTTTGATGGAACAAATGGGTAAGTTCATAATGCCCAGGTTGATGTAACTGGTGAATTAAGTAGTTTTAACATACAATGTCTGTTTTACAGAATCAGAAGTAAATGCATCAGCATCAACGACAATGACAGATGTGGCTTACAGTTGGGCGGGTTGGGCTGTAACTTCGCTGACATCCAAATTTTATAAGTCAAGTATTGATAAAAGCCGGCGTTCAGAATCTCCATCTGGTTCCAAACCTAGTTCTGAATCCATAGTCAATACAGGTAAAAATATGTCATTATGCACAGTATGGAACTCATGTTCATTGAGGCGTTGATGCTCATGTAAATGTCAACATTGGTATTTTATATTGAACGTTGTAGAAAACGTTTTCTCTCCGACTGTTGAAGTACAAAAGGAGTCGGCTTTTTCAAAGATGTCCAGGTTGCATTCATCATCCAGTTCTACCACAACTACAACGACGACAACATCTCCGATAAGTGGTTCGGTCGATGCTACTCATGGCGACTCTGATTCTGATTACGCTGGAGATTGGGGAGATGACTGGGGTGATATGGAGGTACGTACATTGCTGAAATAATTAATCTTGCAGATTTCAGTAACCCATATTGAGAATGTGGAAATTTATAGTCTCAAGCGAAACCAGAAGAGACGACAAGTAAGCAAGAAAGTGGATGGGAAGCTTCCGGGTGGGAGGATACAGAATTTGTTGCCGACACATCAAACCAACCATTTAGTACTTATAACTGGGGAGAAACAGCGAGCAATCAGGAAGATTTATTTACCAACATTTCATCAGTGAAACCACAGACTAGAGTGCAGGTTTGTATATTTGTCATTAATGTGCGTAAAAAATAACTTTAATAAAATAATATTAACATTCCTGTTTTAGAAAAAGCAAACGTCCACTCCTGGATTGCCTCCATCTGCTGCAACACTGCAACAGAAACCACCAACTAGCTTAGCTAAGCTGACACCCGAAATTGAAGAATCTTCTTGGGATCAGTGGGATGATACAAGTATGATTTGTAAATACAAGTAGAACAAGTGCAGCTGTATAGGCGCTTTTATTGATTTTGAATTATATTTTAGGCACTGGCAAAGTCAAGCCAAGCTTAGATGATAGGGAATTTAAGCGAAATCAGCGCAAAAAGGAGTTGGAAGAAAGGCGAGCAACACGGCAGGCAAGTGGACCTCTGAAACTTGGGGAAAAGAAAAAGCCATTTTAGTCTTTCTCTCTTGTATCCAAATTTTACAGTTTGTATTGTCATTAGGTTATATTTTCCACTGCTGCAATAATTATTATTTGTCGTGTTGAAAGGGGTAAGAAATTGCGATTTTATTCGATTATATGAAATGCGATGTTTATGCTACATGCTTGCAGTGAATTGATTAAAGCGTATTGTATGTGATCGTGGTTTTTAATGCTGAATTGACTATTATATGTGATCTGTACCGTCCCATTTTATTTCTTATATAAAAGAACTTTAAAAGTTGAAGTGCCGCGAAACCATTTTTTTATTGTATCCAAATTGGTTACAAAATATTGACCAAACAAAAATAAAATGAAACCTGACAATTTAGTAATAACTTCGATCATAATAGTTGCTTGCAAACAATTAACTCCTTGATAATATAATAAATCAAAACCGTGTGAAAACACTTGGTGCGCGGTTGCTGGTTTCTCCGTAAGGTGGCGCCAGTTAACGGGCGTTCGTTCATGCTGGGATTTCGGTGCTTCTTCGCGAACGATTGACTGGTCAGGGAACTACGCGTCTTCCTTTAGAATTATTTCGTGATTGTAATTCGTAAAACGTTGTAAAACAGTATCTGATAGCGAAGGAAGATGGCACATTACAAAGGTGCGGCCAGCGAAGCTGGCAGAGCAATGCATTTACAAAAGAAACGCGAAAAGGCTTTGGAGGAATTGGAGCTTCGCAAGAAAAAAATAGAGGAAGAATTGAAATTGTCAAACATTGGTAATAAATTTGCCACACATTACGATGCAGTTGAACAGCAGCTCAAGTCTAGCACCATTGGACTTGTCACTCTTGATGAAATGAAGGTAAATTTTGTCTATAAGTCATAGTATATATAATTAATGAAATTAAAATCGTAAAATCATATATATTTTAGGCCAAACAAGAAAATGTGGTCAAGGAAAGGGAAAGACAACTGGCGAAAAGACAACACGAAAAAGACATGCAAAGGTTAAGGGAATTGGAGGCAAAGAAAGCAGAAAAAAGAAGACAGAGAGCACAAGTTAATAAATTATAAAATAATATATTTTTATTTTCAATTTCAATTTCTATTATTTAAATATTCACATGTAGATACGTTGTAATCTTATATTGAAACATTCCCACTATTCAGATAGCTGCTCTATCTTTCACTATTGATGAGCCTGAGGAGGATGAAGATGATGGTGGTAAAGATCAAGAGGAAGAAAAAGAACAGAAAGAACCTGATAAACCAATTGAGAAGGAAGAAAGCTCAAGCAGTAGCGAATACAGTGATGACTCCAATGATGATGATGACCAGGATATCATTCCAAAGAAGAAGAGGAAGAAGTCGGTAAAGAACCTTGGCAAGAACCCTGATGTGGACACAAGTTTCCTCCCGGACAGGGAACGCGAGGAAGAAGAAAACAAAATGCGCGAAGAATTAAGACAGGTTTACTCAACTAATTCCTGATAATTAATTGTGGTTTGTATTGTTAATTAATTGAAGATTGGATCTGTGTATAGGAATGGGTTGGAAAACAAGAAAAATTGAAAAATGAAGAAATTGACATCACGTTCAGCTACTGGGACGGTTCCGGTCATCGGCGTACAGTCAGAATGAAAAAGGGAAATAGTACGCATCAATTCCTTCAGGTAATTCATATATTATTATGTATGTATGAAAGTTTATTACTTGCTAGCCAGGAATATTGCTAAATCTAACGTTTTCATTCTTAGCGATGTTTGGAAATGCTGCGCAAAGAGTTCAACGAGCTGAGGGCTGTTTCGGCAGACCAGTTGATGTACGTGAAGGAGGACCTGATCATTCCACATCATTACACGTTTTACGACTTCATAGTGACAAAGGCAAGAGGGAAAAGTGGACCGCTGTTTAGTTTCGATGTCCACGATGACGTGAGACTTGTGAGTGACGCGACGGTTGAAAAAGACGAATCTCACGCAGGTAAAGTGCTTTTGAGAAGTTGGTACGAACGTAATAAACATATCTTCCCAGCCAGTCGATGGGAGCCGTACGATCCAGAGAAAAATTATGATAAATATACTATTTCTGATCGCAGCAAAAAAGTATAACTGCTCTTCGTGAGTACGTACTGAAAGTATGTGGCATTCGACAGTGGTCAATGAAATGTAATTAAGTCGACTGTATGTTTACATCATGTGGTAAAAGTGAATAAGTTTTTAAATAAATACTGTGTATAAGTGAAGTAACTATAATAACTGTTATATTTGATGCTTGGCAGAAATTCAATGGAAGTAATTCAATTTGAATACATGCACAATTAATATATCAGTTTATTAACAATACAGCATTTTAAAATTTGTTGGTAACAACTAAGTTGCTAATTTATCCGAGGACGTTTCTTCTTTACTAAGTGCAGCTGCTATAGGAGAAATTTCATCTTCTATCTCATGAGTTACTGGAATTCCTGGCATAAAAATATTATCTTCATTAATATATATGTATGAATTGATGCTGCACGTGTTTTCCATGTTTTCAAACCATCAAGTTTCTTTAAATTTGGGAGCCTTTTTGCAACTTCTTTTCTCCAAGTACCATCAGCTGAATGCTTTTCTTCAAGGGGATTACCTTGAAAGTACATTTGCAAGTGCATGTTTGCATTAAATGCTACATATAGTTCTAAGAGTGGATAGTATGTGAATGTATTGATTAGTTTGTTACCGGTAAATAGCAAGTTTTCTAGGCATGGCAGTTCTATCTGCAAAGTGATAGAAAACGTTTGGTTGTATGAAAAAGTGTATACATGCAGTACACTTATTCATGCAGTGGGCATACATAGTATATCTATAGTGTTTACCAATTTGTTGAATTCTGCCCAATCTTTGACATAGTTGTTAGACATGTATAACACCTAAATGATTTTACGGATACATGTTTAAGATACATCTTTGATCATGACATCTGAAATTTTACCTCCAGTTTCTTCATACAATTTACACCTTTCAGCTTTTCGATCTGATTATATGACAGCCATAATTCGACAAGAGTGTCACCCACACCTTCCTAAAATATCAGTGCAGCACTGTTCTCAAATCATACGACTTGTTATAATAGAATCGTTTGGAGTTTTAAATACCAATCCAGCCAAAGATTTGATGTAATTCCGGCTCAGTGAGAGAATTTTCAGATTGTCTTAAAATGAAATGTAACATGCAATCTTCAATCGTCACTTTCATAATTTTAACAATTCTTGCAAATGTTACTACTTACTTAATTGAGAAAGATTTGCAATTTTATCAATGCCATTGGTTGAAAGGGACAATTTCCTAAAACATTTTTTTTATTTTAATAATTGCATGCATTTAAAATATATGTAAATATACATATATTAATATACTTTTAAGTACCTATTAAACAAACTTACTCTACATTTTGTAGGGTTGATAATGTTGGATCAAGTTTCTGTATTGGTGGATAACAGCCGCAAATCCTAATTTCCTTTGCATCACATGCTTTTTCACCTGATTTATGCTCCTTTGATATAAATTCCAAATTGTTATATATAATATCAATATTATAGTAACGTATTATATTTTAATAGAATATAGTCTAATATTTTCACATACCCATTTTGATAAAGCTTCTTTAATGGTTGTCTGTGCTTTCATGCCAATGTGAAAATTACTTATAAAAAAATAAGCGAATCAACATGATATTGAACATTTGTTTATATTGTTGCCTTGGTAACGTCTAGTAACGTCATTACCACAGCGCCACCACACGGGAAAACGCATGAAACTGCATGAAACACGATGGGCTGGCGACGGTTTGCTGGAGCGCCGTAGAAACGCAATAAGCCAGCAATGCAACAACGACCAACTCTCGCTCAACGCGTCATTTCCTTTTCTATCATGGCGTCTGCGGCACCACCAAGCGTCGATGCGATCGTCTACAACTATTTGCTGGAAAAATGCGAGAAAGCGGCCAAAACCTTCTACAAAAAGATAAAACCGGTGAGTACTCAAGGTTTAGCATCATTTGATTGCTGATAGCGGGATGGATTGGTAGAGTGCAGTGAGCAGCGGCGCGTTTGTATGTTGCCAGTTGCTCGTTATTAGGCCTAGTCGCCTTTTTTCTAATTCACAACCTAATCGATTTTTCTTACGGTTTATACAATTGTTGAAATTATTGAAGGGTATTATAACCCAGGGGCCGAAATTCGTTAACGGGTAAATATAACGACGGTATTTGATTGGATTGACTGTATTTTCTGTAGATTTTACCGATGTTTTGCGTATCCACGTGGTTACCCATGTTAAGCCTAGTTACAGCGAACTCGTGGTTGCCAAATAAAAAGCATCCAAAGGATTAATTGCGTTAACTTTCCGTATTGAAATATAGTTTTATACTAAATTAAAGTGATGCGGAAATAAAATTAACATATCCGAAGTAATTTAAATTGAACTTTGTGACCACGTGTTGGTGTTGCAACGTTGTAGGATTTCACCTTGGATTTCACAATAAGGACCCTTTCACAATCCCGGTCAAAACTTGTATTTTTGGGAAGCTATAAAGTGGATTACCTGCCTTAGTTTAGGACTATTGCGTTTTGAGTATAGTTGTGCAAGGGGTAATTATTTATTTTCAGGATCCCTTACCATCCGGAAGTCCTTCTTTAACGGAGATACATAGCGAGGTTTTCAACAGGTAAATTTATTTTATTATAATACTCAATACCAGAGGATCTCATTGTGGCAACTTTTATTTTGAAGGAAACGTCAACAGGAATCTGAAGCATCATTAGAAAGTCCAACAAAGAAAAGCCGTTTAGGTATTGATATTATATATTTTTAAAAGCTTATATAGTATAGGTTTCTTCTCACTGCTTTAGATTACATTTTTAGGAAATATATATTTAGTAATTGAGGTTTAAGAACGAAGATAATGAGGTTTTAATATATAACTTGTCGAGTAAACATTGAATATTTTACTCAGATGAAAGTACATGTAATAAATTGTACGTTTTAATTAATAATTTTAAACGTAGAATCCAACGGGGTACCAAGCGACGAAGCAGAAATGGATACGGTATTTATTATTACTACTATATTGTAGACCATACTTGCAATGCAATGTAAAAAGCCTAAATTTGGTGGTACTTGCAGAGTGAGCCTCCTGCAAAGAAGAGTCGTACCACCGGAAAGGCTACAAAGGGTGCAGGAAAGACTGAAAAGAAAACGCCAGCAAAAGGAAAAGCTGCAGGGAAAACCACAGCAAAAAAAGCTACTGCAGCTGAATCAAAGAAAGCAGAGGCCAAGAAGTCCGAACCAACTCCTAAGAAAGCTGCAGCAAAAACCGCAAAAGGAAAAGCTGCTGCGAAGAAAGCAAGTTCGTCAGACTCTGGCAGCAGCAGTGAGGACGAGAAGGCAAAACCACAAGTAAAAGACGTTCAGGTAGATATTTGGTTTCCTGGGAAATGATGATAAAGAGGTTGGTTACTAATCTCGGTTAACCTTTTAAGGCTTCCAAACCTGCGGCGGCTAAAAAAGACAGTTCCGATTCTGACGACAGCGATAGCGATGATGAGAAAGCCAAAAGCAAGAAAGCCGCCCCAGAAAAGGATACAGTATGGGCATTACCGTTATTTTGTGACTTGAAATGACCATTTGTACATTAATATTAATATATTTTTTAAGAAGCCTGCAGCGAAACCTGCGGTAAAACCAGTTGCCGAGAAAGAGGACGGTTCGTCTGAATCCGATAGCAGCGAAGATGAAAAGCCAAAGGCCCCTAAGACACCGCAGAAAAAACAATCGGTATGGGATTTTATTATATAACATTGATGTAAAATAACGCATGCAAGTTAACAATTGGATTTTGTTTCCACCAGCAACTTGCAAAATCTCCGGCTGCCAAACCCGCAGCTGTGAAGAAAGATGGACCTGCTGAATCGGGCGGTGAAGGCGATAAGAAGAGCAAGGAACCGGAGAAAACTGTAATTGTAGTTGGCTTTCTAGTGTGTTAACTTTGATTGCAGCTAGCTCATTGATTTGATTTCCGGTTGTATAATAACAGAAACCAAAAGGTAAACCACAGTCAAAGAAAAAGAAGAGTCAGTCCAGTTCTTCTGATTCGGACACGGACAAAGAGGAGTCTGCTGCAAAGAAATCGGCAACTAAGGCATGTGGTCATTAAATTGTAATTGCAATGTCATTGCTTCATATTGCTGACTTGTAATATTTATTTGTAGGCAAAGCCACAAGCGAAGAGTAAGAAAGCGGAGCCGGAGAAGGTCAAAGTGGTAAGTTTCTGCCTTTGTACCAATGTTTTGTACGTAACTAACCTTTTTCTACCACTTCAATCATTTATACTGTTTTATTTATTAGACTGTAACTAAAAAAGAGGATTCATCATCCGATGATAGCGACAGCGAAGATGATAAAAAAGCAAAGACTCCGGCAAAGGTACCTAAAGTCGAGATGTCAAATCATGTTCTAGAATTTAGCATTTTTTGACGTGTGATTTTGATACAGACTCCAGCCAAGTCAACACCAAAGACTGATAAGCCGAAGATAGAAGGGTCCAAGAAGGTGAATATTGCGCAATTTTTTTTTTTATAATTAAGCAAATGTTAAAGTTGTTGGATGTTTTAGGCGGATACAAAGGTAGCAGCCAAAACGAAAAAAGGTTCCTCATCTGACAGCAGCAGTGGAAGTGAGGACGAGGCTGCAAAGAAACCTAGCGCTGAGGAGACTAAGAAACCCGCAAACATTCCGCAGGTGCGTCAACTAATTTAAAAATTGTTGGATGACTCGCTTGATTCCTGCTTTTAACACCTTTTTTTCCCCATCTATGCTCAGAAATCCGAATCTGCAAACAAAAGCGATAGCTCAGATAGCGACAGCAGCAGTGAGGATGAAAAACCTGCAAAGACACCGGTGAAACCTGCGAAGGAAGCTCCAAAGAAGACTCCTGCCAAGAAGGTGTGTGAATAGCCATTCCAAAATTTTGTTTTATATTTGTATGTAAATGCAAATAAATTATTATAATTTCATGTATTGCAAAAAGTGTTTTGAAAGTGACACACTAACACAACATGTTCTTTCCAAGCAATTTAAAAAGTTATAAATCGCAAAAAAATTCTCTGCTTTGACTTGCTACGTGGTAATTTTGGAAAATTTCATCCTTCCACTGAATTTTGCACCTTGAGTATTCACATTAATTTTTATTAAAAATTAATTATGTATGTCGTCACTAATATAACTAATGACTAACAGTACGTTAACCAAAAGAAATACAATTACATTCTACAAATTTTCCTTTGATACAGAACAATGTAACGTTATAGGTTAGTGTTAATGATGTACATGCATATTGGATGACATCTTGCGAACAAATGTTAATAAAAAAAGTTAATTGCTGTACTGTAGATTTTTAGTGGTATTCAATGTGCAACAATACTGGTGACAGAGTAATTTCGAGGATGACTTCAAGATATTTGTGTAGGAAAGGGCATGTTGCTAAAACACAGTATCAAACCGTTAAAATGATTCACCTGCTTCATGTATTAGCATTTAGTGTTTTATGCATAATTCTGGTGCTTGGTTTTTGGTGTTGGCAACATCGGTGATAAATAGTACTGAAATCACCAAAGCATTGCATGATTCCTTACATTAAAAGTCTTGCGTTTTTGCTTCATGCTAATAAAATCTAGCGTATTAAACTTTATTTTATTTAATGCTTTTCATTGCATTGTATGTTGCAATTTTAATTTGAATGAATGGTATGGGTGCCTAGATTGCTTTTGTAGTGCATGCCAAAGTTCCATCTGGATAGTCATAATTGCATGTTATGAATGGGTGTAGTGCTGTGGGAATTTAAAACTTTTTCCAGCTCTTGTACTGTATTTTTGCTATCGCAACATTCGGATGAAAATAAAGAAGTTTAACAATATGATGTCAAAGTGGATAGTTTTGCGTTTTACATCATATTTGGACAGCAGCTAATGGTGGTCCTCACACTTAAAATTGCAGGAGTCAAGTGATTCTTCAGACTCTGACAGCAGTAGTAGTGAAGAAGAGCCTGAAAGCAAAACAAAAGCAATTGCTGCCAAAAAGGTTTCTTTCGTGAAACCTGCCATATTTACCGAGCTTTAAGATGATCCTCCCACACTTTAAGTTTGCAAGAAAATGAACTTTCACTCGTGGATTAACCCTGGAATGTCACTCTTATCCAAAAGTTGTGCGCATTTACAATAAATGAAATTGTTACATTCCAGGATTATAAATGAAGTTAATTATAATGTAAATTTCGTATTCTAAATCATAAGCTTATTGAAGGCATTTTTGGCAATTATTAACATTGTAATGTACTTGCCTTGTCTTAAATTTAGGTAAATGTGGTATTAATCGAGTATGATGGGCATTTTGTAATAAAAGTTGACATTTTCAGACTCCTGTGAAGAAGTCCAAGAAAGAGTCATCCAGTTCATCTGAATCTGAGAGTGAAAGTGAAGAGGAAAAGGAAGTGAGTGTGTGACAAAATACAAGTTTAATGTTTGGGGACAGTTGTCATTTTATGTATTTAGTATTTGCATTATTTATATACGTTTTATTTGTATCGTTTTAGACCCCCAAACCAGTTGCTAAAAAGGGAAAGTTCACCGAAGAAGAATCTTACTCGCAGGTATTGTTGCGCTTAAAGATAGTTGTACGCGAAGTGATTTGTCTGAAGCCATTTCAGCGTTTTAATTTTTACCAAACTATTTTGTCAAGAATTTAGTAAGGAAAATTAGGTACAATGTATTTGTTTACAAAATACGTTCGAACAAAATACTATAGGCTCAAATAGGACATTTCAAGAACAACAGAAGGTCCCAAATATATTAATGCGGCGTCTGAAACGGTGTGCGACTAATAATTGATACCATAATTAGTCGTTCACTGTTTGATTCGCTCATGTTCACTGTTTGTGAACTTATGAAACGCCCTTTTTAAATAGGAAACCAAAAGCCCATTTCGAAGAGTTCAATCTGAAAATGTCGAAATTGATCCCCGATTGAGGGACAATTCTTTCGCAGCAAAGGTACGTTATGTTGCCGGCGATGCCAAGAAACTATCTATGTGCATATAAACCGTCTAGTGAAATGGCCACATGAATATAAGTTGCAATAATTGGCTTAAATTAGGCGGAGAAATGGCTTCGGAAGTTGCGGATGAAACGGGTCGTAGTAAACATGTTATGGCTAGTTTGTTGAAATGTTATACATGTTGCAGCAAAATGGCGATGAAGGTGAAAATAATGGATACACCCACAAGAGTACACCGAGGCCTGGATTCGGGTGGGATCGTGAAAATGGAAGTCAGAGGGGTTCTGGACGTGGTGGTAGAGGAGGACGGGGAGACTCGAGAGGTGGAGGAGCACGGTTTGGCAGAGGTGGCGGCGGTGGTTTTGGAAACGATGGCCGCGGGCGATTCGGTGGCAGTAATAGAGGAAGTGGGGGGGATGGTGGCCGATCAAGTTGGGGCACTGGTGACCGCAACAATGGATGGGGCTCTGGTGAACGCAGCGGTGGATGGGGTAGTGGTGGCGGCCGTGGTAGGGGCGGCCGTGGTGGCAGTGGCTTCGGTAGCCGAGGTGGGAGCTGGGGAGGAGGAAGTCAGGATAGGTACAGCGGTAGCTTTGGCGGAGGTGTAAATCAAGAAAAAGTTGGTGGCCCCTCAAAGATCACATTTGATTGACGACGTTTTTAGAAGCTAATACAAGATGTTTGGTGAAGAAATGTGGCCATTGATCATGCGATTTGACAGATATGCACAACGCTCTTGGCATCCCGCTTATTTTAATAAACTTATTGGACGTGTGCTCATGCAAAAAGTTATTACAGAGAGGTGCGCAGGGTTCATGGGGTCATAAAGCCTACAATGATTTGAAAGATACAAGAGGAAAGAATTTCCGCCATGAGAAAACTAAAAAGAAACGGGGATCGTACAGTGGAGGTGTAATATCAACTGATGTAAACTCGATAAAGTTTGAATAAATGGTGTTCTTTGATTGTCGTTCAATAACACTGATGTTGTTCTCCAAATTAAATGTGTGTGAAATTTGGCTGGCGCTGTAAAAACAAGGGCATAGTATAGCCGAAGTAAATTACTGGGAAGTGTCACTGCAAAAAAGTACCTTTATTTTGCATAATGAAACCGATGACAATATATCTTGAATGTTCACCAAGAATTTATTTTATTTGCATAAAGGTGTTGAACGTACAAAGTAAAAGCAAATAGGATACACATTCGGCTGTTTCGTTATAATATAACTATAAACTTACATACAATTCTTAAAATTTGCTTGCACTAAGCATGTTAATAAAGTTTATGAATATTCACTTGAGACTAATTATAAAGGCAACTTAAATCACAATTTGACCATGTATATTTAAACATGACGAGCTTATGTGCTTAATTTATAAACGAGGAAACTGCTGTTTGAGTTGAAACTGCATGCGAGTTTTATTCCCACTGGTGTTGGATCTGAAAACGCAACTTGTGATGGTGTCAAGACGTGTCCGTAATAATAATGGCCACTGTTGAAGAAACAGGACTGTCATTAGCAGTGTTTTTATGTATGAATAGTATATATGTCTAAATACTTGCCAAACGCATTCCAGCAATCTCGTTGCTATTCTTTTTCTTCGATACGCAACACAAGTCCACACTCTGTTTATTCCACAGAAAGCAGGTTCACTTTCCGTACTGCAACACAGGGCTTGTTTGCCATCTTCCACATTAATCCGGAACCCCTGAAATTGCATTTTTCTTAATAACCTTAAACTTCAATTTATACAGGATTACGGTATCTAGAACAATATATCACCTTGTCAATTTCCTCCGCTATTATACACCCAATAATCTTTTTGTAGGATACAAACAAGAAAGCCTGGGTACACAAAAATTATCGTTTTAAATCCATTTCAGTATGTATAATTATATCAAATTACCTTAAATTTCCTGTCTAACACAGAACAATCTGTAAAACCCAGATCCACATTCATTACGTCCATAACTTGCGTCAGTTTTTTTGTGACGTATTTTGCATCTTCAGGCAAGATCATCAATACTCTTCCATCAATGTACTCTCGAACAACCCGTTCATTTTTCCATCCCTTTTAAAGATGAAAGTCACATTATAATATGTATTTTACTTTACAGGGTTAATAGATTGTAACAAATGAGGGTACATTGAATTTGATGGCAGACAGTGATCCGTTATGGAACTGAACATGCAAGAGTTCGTCATCTTCATCCCGTAAAGTGTAAACCATCCCGCATGTACCGCATTGTTTCGTGCCGAATTCTTTTTGACCGGCATCGATGATGCTTTGATGCCATCCTGGTTTAGGTTTGCTGCTTCTTGTTCCTGTTTTCACCTTGCATCCAGTAAGTTCTCCATTGAGAAATTCTATATAGGAGACAAATGATTACAGTCCTGAAATGTTGATGAGCAAAATGTACCGTACCGTCTTCTTCGGTGTTATTACACTTGCTACTTTGCAGATTCTTTCCTGACATTTCCTTATCTGTTGATGTTGGAGAATCATCCACGATTGAAGATTCTTCACTTTGTTCTCTTTCGCAGTCCGGTTTACGTGAAATTGTAGATTGACTCGTGCAACGGACTCCTTGACTGAACTGGATTCTGTAAGTGTACAATTTAATAATTTGCTTCTAGATTTAATAGGATAATATTGTATAACTAACTTGTGTTTTCCAAGAGTTACAGCATTCAGAACCGTAAGCCGGGGTGTTTCATTCCTGAAAAACTTTTTCTTCCCACTTTCATTTTCAGTGGCTCTAGTTTCATTCTCTACCGTAGTACATGCTGCAAGCTCCACTTGAATCTTTGCAGACTTCTTACTTATCTTCTTAGCTTTTTTCACAGTTTTTCTTGGCTTCTTCACCTTGTGACCAACATTAAATTGTGGTCTCTTCTTGGTTATGCTACGTTTTGTTTTTGATGGCGGGTTGCATGACACTTTGCCATTTTGTCCAAAATCACATTTGCGCCTCAAAGGGTTTACATACTCTAATTTTTTTCTATTGCCGTAGAAGTTAGTGGTTTTCATTGCTTTAGGGGTATAGAGGGAATTCTGAGAATGGCCTGAAGAACTGCATATATAAGAAAATATTAACATGGTTCTGCATTTTTATTACCAACAATAATATTAAAATTCAAATAGGTAAATACATACCTGCAATTAGTTTCTGGTTCTAATTTCCTGAAGGGAATTTTAAGCTGGACTAGTCTTGACGGTGGAGATTCCAGCGATGGAGACGATAATTTTGCCCTTTTTGGGCTTTTCGGTGAATTTTTGTAGCTCTGCGCGTTTGCATCCATCCTATGGTAAACAATTTCTCAAGTTTTGCAACACAATAAAGTAGGAAAACTATTTGTATACGTACGTTTGACATTCGTGGCCACGTTTCTCGCAGCGAAATTGGCGGCAATCATTACGCACACTGGCAACACTGTCTCGACTATGTGACTAGAAATATGTATTGTATGAAAAATTAAGCTATATTTCTTGCTATTATTTAATCAAACAACAATTGCCGATTATTCCATTATGTTTCAGTTATTTCTGAACAAACTATGAAGGGGTTTGAAGGCATCCTACAGAAAAATTTATTAATGCAGCTAGGCTCCGCCTCCTGCCCTCAACCTGACCCAGACCAGACGGAAATCGCTCAGCGGTGAGACGTACGAAAGGGCGTGAGTATAAAATACAGAACGTTCAGTGAAGTTGCAGTGGCAATTTTAATTATAAAAAATAAACTTTTAGTTGTGAAATCCTAATGGGACCAATTTAGTTACATTCTATGATATTTGATTGGTTACAAGAAAGCTATTGGCTGTTTGAACTCGACGGTGGGCTGAGCTTCGCTGCACTGCTTACTGTAGTTCATTGAACGCAAGGTTATTAAATATAGTGTGGTTAGGTAGCGCCGTCCGGCGTTCCAGTTCCAAATTGGGCGTATCAGACGAAAATTAGCCACGCCCTAGATTCATCCTAGCCACGCCCACATCGC
>JAQFZQ010001743.1:0-17446 GCA_034696005.1 Glomeris marginata
AACACAATAAAAATTCAGGTAAAGTACTGGGAGAAATCAAAAATATCGAAAAATACCCTGCCGGATGTCCTTTAACATTGGTTTCACGGCATTCCATTTATCAACTAAATATGGAACATAGTGTACAGTTATGGTTGTTTAATATGACGTCACTAAGGGGAATATATGAAGAAGGTGTAGGTAAAAATACAAAAATACCACATTGGTGGTGACATAATTTGTGCATGCTCTTTTCAAAGTTTCCACATGGTCATTCAACGTATAGTTTTGTTAAAACCTCGGTTAAAACAAACACATTGATGTACAGATGCACGTAATTATGCCAACAAAGTCATATATCACAGAGTGGGAGAAATGTGCATAAATTAAAATTGAAATGCAGAGTAGTTTCGGCGTTAATATACAGGGGAAAGAGGGCGCTATTGTTCTCTTGGCCTTTGTCCAACATTCACACCGTAAACCGCAGCTGTTAATGCGTATAAATAAAGCAAAAGCAAGCAAAAGTCATCAATGAACGTGAGCAAAACAATGAAATCGTCCCAATTTGAACAATCTCTCTCTATAAATAAATAAAGCTAAAGTTGAGAGCGGCGTAATAATAAAATGGCAGCAGCTTTTAATTTTTCATTTGCAAACCGCGCTGCATTATGGGACAAGGCGTTTGGGTAACTAAATGGGCCCCAGCTGGTCCCTTTCGCATGCAGAATGGGAGGGATGAGGGGGTTTTACAAAGGCCTTGCCTGCATTTTACATTTTCCACTCCTCCCTCCCTCTCCAATGCAACGCGCACGTGTTCACAATGGCGACCCTCGAGTGGCTCCACCTGTCGGGGGTTGTTCTCGAAAAACACAAAACGCCGACAAAAACCTAACGCTAGCGTTTTACTCCAGCACAATGTAGCTTCATTACGAAACCCCTTTTCTCTCAAATTGCATTCAACGCCAATTTGATTACAGTACCACCTCCATTTTCTAAGCTTCCGTGCTTTATTCCCCTTTTATTCGCCAATATAAAACATTCTTTATATAGCAACAGTGAAAACAGCGCCACCGGAAGTTGGTGTTTGACAGCGCCAAATCAGTTTGATACCTTATAAAAGCAAACAACAACTCGTATAAATGCTGCAATTTCAGACCAATTGATGCAGCCTGAATATACAAATTATCTCAATTATTGACCATGCATTTTCGACATACGCCTACGCCCTCTAGCGGCAGAATGCTAAATCGAATCTGGCCAAAATACACAACACTTTATTGAGTAAAAAGTTCTGTAAACAAACTATATCATATATCGTTTGTTAAAATTTAAATGCCATATTTGAAAATCATTAACCCTTTCAATTAACTCAATTTAATACCTGGCTCAGTTAAAATTAATATCCTATAAATTAATTGATGTTTTTCAATTTTGAATGTATACAGAACTGCACATTGTTGAAGTCAAGCAAAATGAAATCACGATTGAAAGTAATTACTTTGGGGTTGTCAACCTGGATAGGTAATTTATATACAATAATACAATATTAATGCCAATTAATTTAAATGTCATAGTATCAACAAAAACCTCTCATTGTTTTAATGTAGCAAAATTACATTACAATTTAGATTGTGCAATTTATTCAATTTATCATCTGCACAGAGTTTTATATTGAATTCTGGGGTATATTGCAGTCACGTCTGTTAACCTATACTATATTACAGTGTCAGCATGTAAGGAACGCGGTGTAAGAAATGAAATAAAAGCCTGAAAAAGTGGCGAAAAAACAAAACAAAACTCAATTGGTGGTTCAAGTTTTCCGGATATGGCTGCTATTTTCAGTCGTTTTTCATTCCAGCCAAAAAACACGTCGGCTTTCCATAGAAGATTGTGTAAAGGATGTTGCGTTGCAGTACACTGCAAAGCACTGTTCACATGTTGACATTAAAAGTTTACGATATGTTGCAGCAGGCCAGACCACTCTTTTGTATAGCTATATCCACGCAAGTGTTTGAAATTTCTGCATCAACACTACTATAATATATGAAGGACATCATCAAAGCAAAATAACCCATTAAAATCTATTGTTACTACAGTTTTTCCATACCATATTTTACGCATTCACAATCCCATTTCCCATTTATTGCACACAACCATATTTATGATATTTTCATTATCTTCATAATTTTAAATTATTACAATTTCCAATTTTAAAAATCCTTAATTATCAACATTCTTATAACTAAGTTCAGCAGATTAGGTACATTAAATTAAGCAACATTTTATTTGAATACTTTTAAGTAAATGATCGCTGCACAGCCGATTAATTAAATTATCGATTGAATTCATCACATTTCTATCCCTGCAAATCATGAAATTATTAGTTTTCATTTTATGCTGAATTATTTACTTCCATGGGGAATTATGAATCTCCCTTTTTGCATCTGTATCAGTTAAATGGGAAAATCAATGTTTAATTTGCTGATTAGCAAACTTTACTCAACGTCATGCAGATAACAAATAAGTACTTTTCATGGCAAGACCGCAAACTAAATTTAAAAAATTGCATATACAATATTTTGTATTTAGGCGTGGTCCATGTATTGAAAATACAGGTGGCCCTAACACGTTATTTATAGCAAAATACAAAAGGCCAACTGTAATTTCCTATAGAAACAAACGCTATTAATTTCATTTGAAAGGTAACTACAATCTCTGCCTTTGGCGTTCAGGTGGCGCTGCGCCTAAAGTCCCCAAAATGGCCGCCTGTTTATACAGCATCACACAATCGAATGAGTTATATATCATTGTTTATGGGTGGGGTCCGAAACTTGTGAAATCGAGATGGTATATATCTGCTAGATCTTGGTTTATACAATATATTCCAATGTTGATGTCCGCGTTATAATTCTACGCACCTTATCAACAAAATTACAAGTGGAAAAATAATGCAATATATTCGGGTGTCTAGCGCTCGACTTAATGCATTTAGTCTCCTACGGTGTTCTCAAAAGTTTTTCACCTTATATATTATATATGTTCAATCACGTGACACAGCCATGCATGCGCAATTCCCTTTCGATTTACTGCATTTCCGCGAAATAATCCAACGACCACCCGCTATCATTTCAATTAAATTCCAATTCAGCTTTGCATTTCTTATTCGTCGTATATAAGAGAGCAATATTTAATCAGTGACAGCTGTACATTATATGAAATGTATTTATATTAATCGACGAATCGCATAGACTTTAATTAAATGATCGTAAAATCTGAAATGAGTAGGCCTAGTTTCTTTTCAATTTTCCTTTCATTTTTCCATATCTTGAAAATATATCTTCAAGATTAAAATCGTCAACAAAAAAAAAACCTGCCATATAAGTAATTTTGTCTTAAATCCAAAACAATAATTTATATGCTGTACTAAATACTTTCTAATTTCTATCTCATTAAATCGCATATACATTTTATAATGTGTAACCCGCATGAAACTTCCAATCTGGAAAATTTCTATAAGGTTGTCATTGAATATGACACCACCTATAAATAAAAAGCACAAGTTCCCTTAATTCACATGTTCTCACAACTCAAGGTCCATATTTAAGACATAATGCTTAATTGCATCGTAAAACATCCCACACACACACACACACACATACATATATAACAGTCACACGTGTAATTTGTCATCGGCAAAGACAAGATGGTTTTTTAAGCTGTGAGGATGCACAAAATCATGATGAATGAACGGTCAGTCGTCACAAAAACTGATCCCAAATCACGAATTATGTATGAATATAACGTCAAACAGTTCCCAGTTCCATGGTCTGACGTGGTCCTTTTTTTTAAAGCACCATGTGATTAATGTTCCAGTACGGATTACAGCGTATGAAAAGATCCAAGGAACACAAAGACACAAAGGGCCATAGTTTATATATAAACTTGGTCCATGCAAGCGGAATAATTTCACCGATCAATAGCTCAAAAATCAATTAGGCGAACAAAATTGCAACTCTTGATTTATCATTGGACATGCACACACAGCAAAGATCTCATCACCTTCGAGAGGGTGCCATTCTGATGCACCGGTCAACTTCATTCCCATGGGCCAGTACCAGTACATTTATCCGGTAGCAAGGACCATTTCCGTTAAGTGCTCTTTCGACCTTTTATCGGATCCTTGCTAATTAGCCCCTCCCCCTCAACCCAATACTGTTAGACAGAAAGAGAGACAACATTGTGTACACCCTTAAACCCTCACTTAGTTTGCATATATAAGTAAATCCCTGTTGGGCACAGCTGAGTTCCCAGCTATACTCTCCAATTTACAGTGGCTTCAAAAGAATTGGCCTATGTCCACAAAAGAAGGAAATATGCACCATAATCCTCAAGTAAATATACATATAGTTATAACATTTCACTTCTGTTATGCTACGATAAAAATTGTTTTTCTCCCATATAAATTTGCTGGATTTTAACAAGTGACCCTTGAATTCGGCTTTAATTAAATGCAAATATAAATCTTTGCTGTCATTGCTGCCATAGAGTTCAAACATTAGAATATAATAAATGCATATCTGAATTATAATATTAAATTCAACAAAATTCTCACAATAAATCCAATACTATTGTGACATGCAACACATGGGCATCAATCTTTAATTTAAAGTGTTGCCTTTCCTGCCAAGCAGCAAATTCTGTATTACTGTGCATTCCTTTTACAGGGTATACAAAATAATGTCACATTTTTTATAACACACTATATATACAGTATATTCCTTCTAACACGATACTCTCTTTTCTCATTCAGAAGGTCTCTCGCAAAACGGTTTAAACGAATATAGTAACTTCAATATCAAAATGACTGCAATTTCCCAGCATGTCAAGCTGAAAGGTTTATCCATTTCATGTCATGACCTGAACCGGACTGTGAGCAGTATGGACATGGTGCACTTGTCACGAAAATCTATAAAAGGCAAAGTAATCGATGAAGCGACAGATAGATAGATAGACATGTTCGTTTTTACCAAGGTTTTTACATCAGAGAACAAAAAAAAAAAGCTGGATTCGGATGCGAAGATCAGATGGGTCACAATTGTTGGTGACGGATCGAGACCCTGTCATCAAAAAGAGACGTCATCTTATTACTGTACGAGCTTTTTAAAAAGAAAAAAAAATCCCCAAGAAGTCCCTATTCTTTGGTGTTGGGAGTAGGATATAATGGCCGGTTTCGGGTCAACACTGACCGATCGACGGTGGCGCCACCACTCGACTTCCACCTATCAATGACGTGTAAATTCCATTTAATGACCCACCCATCTCGATCGATCAATCGCATCAATCGCACCACTGGAGCGTGGTCACTTACATGTATACCCACCGTTTTCACTAATTTTTTTCCCTTCCAATAATCCCCTTTTCAACAATCCAAAGCCCTGTGAAACTTCCAATATATTTTCGAAGCTGCATGCGTAACAGATGCTATTATATCACAGTTCTTACAACTTACTCGTGTATAAGACATGCTAATATAGTTATTTAAATATCATTTGTGCAAGTGTCAAAAAATTAATATAACAAATATTGGAAAATGGCATACATGTCAAAATGGGAAAGTGGAACTATGTATCATGTTTCATGATATATTTCTTTAAGAATATCTGTTGCAATACAGTATCCAGGCAACATCTTATACACAAACACAATAGAATATACGAAAAACGTATCAGTTACCATATTTCATCAATATTTGTCAGATATAAGGTTATCAGCCAACAATAAATGAAATAAACACTTGTAGTATATAAAATTGCTATCTGGTTCAATGTAATTTGATAGTTTCAAATAACAAGTTCGTATTCTGCCACTAGAGGGCGTCCTAGCAATGCGCAAAATTAATTACAATATACTATAACAAATTTCGCAATTGCTTACACAATTAATATCATATGTCAGAGCTACGTTTATATAGTCCATTATTTTGTAATAGAAATAAAGTAAAATTTCACGTTTTATTCCTAAATTTTAGAAGTCCTACATTTTATTCTCAATTTTAAAGAACCCCGTCGATTAGTGAAACAAAAAGGATATGGTTTAATGGTTTTTCGATCCCATCCTGACTTACGCCCGTTTAACTTTTTATCACGGGTTTAGCGGACGCGAAACGCAGTCAGAAGGACGTAAGTGCATATATGCAATTTTAAGAATTACAATATCGATACTCCAGTCAATCTGCCCTTTTATTTCTATACCACAAAATATACTGCATAGTATTGACATTGAAATGCCTATATATTATTCCGCATGCGCAGGATAAATGAATACACATTCATGAAATGCATATGTATACGTGCATGACGAATACTCTGCGGTTTCTGACTATATTTGTGACTACATCTCAATTAAAGGCGAATTAATTCGCATATATATGGAGACATATTCAGCTTCATTTACTTGCAGGCGATCGATATGAATTTGAAAGCAGCGCACGCAGACTAATACATTAATTAATGCTTGTATTGAATGAATAGCATGCACGCTCGGTCATCCAACACTTGCAATATATTGGCTCATTTTTTGCACGTTTTCAATCGCATATGTTCAAGCATATTGGTCTATGATGCTTAAATTGCACGCAGATCTGGCACATTAAAATTCAAATCGATTCACTAATTGATGTAGTAGGCCTACTATTATGAGCTCAGCCGAACCGATAGAAGCTAGCTCACATATATGCACAAACTGAAAACAAATATCGATCACTCGATCGTTGATAAATCTATCATTATTCTCTAAAATCTAAATAATAAATACGGGAATAAAATATAATATTGTATTTCCCATATTACAGAATATTTTCATTAAAAATAATGTCTACTCCATTCATCATTCACTGCACACGTGTTAATTATTACCTCTGGTTTTGTTAAACTCTGATTGGCCACATGTTGCAAATACATATACAGGAAATTCCCAGAAGCACAATTCAGCGAACTAATTAAAATAGGCTTTGGCATAACAATATATGATATTATATATGTATAGGCCTATATTTCATCGTGTTTTTATGAGAAACTGACTTGCAATTAAATTCAAAACACATATGCACACATTTTTTGTGTATTGAACATCTTATTTGTTTATGGTTTATTCATATTGGTTTCTGTTTAAAGGTGAACTGACACGGTTTTGCAACATACCCTGAAAAATTGTGCATTTGATTGCCACTAATTTAGGAACATTATCTGAAAATTTGAGGCCATTTGAAGCAATATTGCCACAGATATGAATTATTTAGCTTCATATATCTGTGGAGTGTGCTGATAAGCTTTGCCATTGGCTGAAACTGCAGAGGCCCTTGGCCTCATTGGGTAAAAATTCAAATTTTGCCAAAACATGACACTGTGACGCCAGCGCGGTGACACCATTCTTCCATGACGCCCTCTTTAACTACTCGTAACTTGTTGTAACAATTTTTTAAAAAAGTTTTGTTTGCGCCAATCGTTTTATTGGCATCAATTCTATAGAATTACACACTTTCCAGGGTATGTTACAAAACCTTGTCAGTTCACCTTTAAGCACCAACAAAATATATTGCTGTTTTCAGGGGTAGTATTCGGCTTTTGGAATATTATATTGTACAGCTCTAAGTAGCTCGATCATCATCTCCTCTCGCCCTCTATCTATTCGCCTTGTTTTCAAAGGGGAATAGTATATAGTGCTACGGTGTATAGATAATAAAGTTCAGAGACGAATTTCGGTTCTTTTCAACTAGGCGTCACGCCTTCTGTTAGCGAACCGATGAAAATGTCCGATCGCTAAGTGGGCGAACAAATAAAAGGCAATGGCAGCTGGCGAGCACCATGACAATACATCGCAAACGACGCTCAAAAAAAGCCCCATTCATCTCATTCTCCAATCGATATAATCCTGGCAACTACCAAGGTCAACAACTGGTCCGATCATGCAAAATAATATCGTGAGTCAATAATAATCGGCAACACAATGTAATGAACCTCTTCCCATCTTCCCACCATCTTCCACCTCAGCATCTGGCAATAAGCTTAATAACCCCTTTGCTTCCATGTATAAAACTCCTTGTAAAACATTCAAATCCATTCACATATTAAAAATACTTTTAAAACCACGTGGGAAATATGCATTAAAACCATGAAGGTCACAATCGCAGATTGACATCGTGCAATATTGATCGAGTTATTCTCATGTAGGCCTCAAATACTGAATGGCCAATATAGCAAACATGGCCGTCGCTGTTATTTCAATGAAAGGGTCCTTTCCCCCTTGTGGGCATAAATCAAGATTGAAAGAGAGGGGTGAATATCCCATGGGTTACACCTTTAGGAGGAAAAAAATCCCCCTTATACATTGCTGTTGTATTATATAAAAAAAGAGGGATGCGCCATTGAAATATATTTTCTCGTTAATACGACTTCCGCCACATGTCACCCATCGTTGCCTAATTTGCTTATATGCAGATTATATGCAGATAGCACCCAATAGAAAAAAGTGTTTGATGTTTTACAAAGATCTTGAAAACGTTTTATCATACAAATACAAGTCGAACCGGAAATAAGTTGCTTGCAATATATACAGGATGTTCTCGCTATTGGACACAAGGTTTACAATGGAGTGGTTATCTGATAACATGGGAAAATATTTGTTTATGTTCTATTAAAATTTGGAAATGTTTCTCTCAAAGAATATTGTTGCGTAAGCAGATATTAATTTACCAATTCAGAATGAAAAATGAAAAATGTAACCGAGTTGAATAAATGCAACAGTCAAAAACAAATAATTACAAGAGTAACAAAATTTTGTATACAAGCCTACAATTATATGATTGAATACTTTGTCATTTCCAGTCGTGTTAAAAATATAATAAAATATGTACTAATTTTCCATTTTGTGCCTTGAAAGAAGTGTCACCTATTGACCTTCCTTGTACCAATAACAACACCAGAGCCTGCTAAAAGTTTGTGTTTCTCACAAAGGACAGAGAATAGAAATAGAATCCCATGCAGCACAGCTCCTTTTTATCCCACAAAGTATAAAATGTCGCCTCTTACGGTTTCGCAAATAGAAAATCAAAGGCATTTGGGTGCAGATCTCTGGTACCGATAGATCTTCACGACAATGACGACTGCACCAGAAAATAGGAGCGAAGCACAAGGAACGAAGCGGCAATGTGCAGTCATGCGTTCATTACGAGGCAACACGGATTAACGGTGATTTATGGAAGGCCGTCAGGTGGCGGTGCGTGCGTATGCGTCGTTCACTTGTTGGGCACCCTGTAGCACTGGTTCTGTCCCAAAGGACTATGGGGTATGAAGAAGAAAAAAAAATCCCAACCCCAGATCTCCCTCCCCTACAGTGAGCCCTGGCCATAAATAAATCTGTGATTGCAATCCCACATAAGCCTTAGCCCGAGGTTATAACCCTGGTTATAGTGGCGCAAAACAGAAACACAACCGATCGTTTTTGCTTTTTACTTGCTATTTTCTCGCATCTCACAGGTTTTCTTCATATCCAACAGACCCAACACCGACAGGCATATAGGCACAGTATTGAGTCAGAAGAAAACTCTTCCACCAAATCTCATTACTGTAATGCCTGCAAAGGCAGCCATCTTCTTTTTTCCACACGACCCTCCTCCCCTTTTCGTAATAACATTTTATTTATTATATAGGCCTACTGCACAATCAAAGGCTCCACAAGATATTTCTTTCACAATAAACCACCAAGCAGTTAACTTACTGTTACACTAGATCGAGATTAAAACTTTTTTCCCTACAAATTGGTAGCATTATATGTATTAATTAATGAATGCAAATCCCCATTTCATACACATATATCTTTCAAACACGTTATTAATATGTGGTATAGTGAATCCTGTTTTAATCCCTGGATGATGTTCACAAAATGTGATATCATGGCAAAATCAAAATGTCTATTGTTAATTAGGTTGCCAATTAACATTAGGTATACGATTTTCTTCGCCTTCAAAATGTTAAAATATAGAACGAAAAAATATATTGTATACTATATGTAGTGGTATTTATAATGTGCTAAATACACTCTCAATACCGCCCTTACCTTGTTAAAAGCTCGAGGTGAGCACGACTAGGAAAAACATGGCAAAGTGGGTGGTACTTACCTAGAAAAAAAGAAAGAAAAACATTTTCAGCAATGCAAATAGTGCACTCACGCAATGTTAGAGGGCGCACTTAAGTAAGCTATACATAGTTAATCATGCAGCATTCCATATACTATACGACATTTATCCCATATAAATTACAATATATATGTGTAACTTATAAACTTATGTTATATTCTGGCATTGTCATCATTTTCACATTTCGAAATTGTTTTGGGCATTTTCATAAATTTCCTTTACAGATTAACTTCACAATGTCCTGTGTCATAAACCACTATATTGCAAAGTGATAAAACTTCAGTGTTTCAAATGAAAGTAACTGTGGAGCAATATTACTTTATTATAATAATACAAAATGGTGGATATTAATGCTAACAACACTCCCTTAGTACTATAACTAACTATCTTGACAGCTTTTAATCCCAACTTTTTCTACACACAAAAAAGTGACAGCATTCCTAATTTCACACAGCCTGCATCTCTTCAAAATGCAAAACTTCAATTTTCAACTTCCCCATTTAGAATTATTCAGAAAACAACTGGTTTTTATGGGCTTTTTTCTGGTATAGTCCACACCTACAAGTTTACTTTATGTCAGATAATATGAAAATAAGTTTAAAAACTAGGCCAAACAAGTTCCTTGCAAATTTACCCCTTTGCTTATCTTGGATCTATGTATTTGAAATGGTCATATACACCTTGCCAAGTGAAGCCACACCCCAAAAAATCTCCATTTTCTTCTATTTCAGGTCTAACTCCTCCTCTTCCTCCTACTCCTTCTCCTTCTTCAGACCAAGAAAACAGACCTGCACACATGCCTATTGGGCCTCGGGAGATATCCATTAGTGGGGTTTCTATTTCCAGGTAACCCGAGACGACATTCATTATTCTCTGGATGAGATTAACCAGTCAAGTCGGAGCTGGGGTGTCAAGCATCTTTAAATACCGTTAAAAGTATGGTATTTCAAAAGCGTTCCCCTTTTGCACGTGATTCATATGTCAGCCACAGCCAACTCGCACAAACACACATATACTACACACAACCAAGAATTTCAGTTGATTGTGGAATGCTGGCAAAATGGCTTTCTTTTGCGGAAATGCCATTCGGCGCCATATCTTTTCTAGAAGAGGGAACGGTTTGGCCACAATTCCACAACCAAGACCCATTTGCCACCCCAGGGAACAGAGAAACGATCGTTTCCGTTTCCAAAAGACGCCTCTGAGAATTTGTCACTACAACGAGGCTGACGTCACCTCCGTTGTCTGACAATGCCGACAACGCAAACAATCTCCACTTTTGCACAACACTGCATGTACACGGTGCAAACACTGCAAACACTTCTTCAAGCTAACAACTTGCAAAGTCCCAGGCAAAAACCAAGTGATAATAAATACTCAGGGTAATGTGCTCCTTCAAAGACACTGCAACATGACTATAACAAGCAAAACAAAGTTTAGCCTGACAGAAATATTCCTTGACTATCATATTGTGGCAGATACAGTGTGGCTATGCAAATTATTGAGCTCAATTTAAGATGTCCAATTCAATGGGTCCAACTCACTTTATATGACAAAGTTTACAGGAGGTGTATTAAACTTTCATTTCAAAATGTCAGTAAATTTCCAGCATTTTCAATGATATTTATAACTTTTTCCCAGGACACAAAATACATAAAGTGAAAGATAGCTACACATAAACTGTTTTAATCCCTTAAAAACTGATAAATAAGTGAAATAAACCATCGAATTTCAAAAGTCTCATGCATAATTGGTATTTTGTTTTAAGCAAATCAAAAGAGGAACACAGAAATCAATGAACAAAATTTTACCAAGTGTCACAAAAAAAGTTCCAGTACAATTCCAGGATTTCAAGGATTTCCATCCATCAGTACTCGACACCCTGTAACAGTGGCCACTTGATTTATTCCAAATTAATTAACAGTATGTTAGCTCACAATATCTAAGCTGTAAAGGTTATATGACCAATGTTTTTATTCACACTTTGTGTGGGTTAAGTTTCAGGGTATATAGGATCTTGAAGAAAAACTGTTAGTTAATACTTATGAAGATTTATTCAAAGCATTTATCCATAAAATATAAGTCCAATATTGTGTAAACTATAATACACTGTATCACATTGAATTTCAAACACCAGGTGGAATCGAGGAGCAACTGAAGCAGCTGTATAACTACAGTAACCAATAAAGGGGAAAATGCACTAGCTAAACTCATTTTATGCAAGTATGCCGTAAATATGTGGCCATTAAGTGCATGAATGGCCGTCATGTCCCCCTCTTCAGCACGACAATCGTGTTTACTTAGCTTAAAACTAAGAGTCATCAAAGGCCTGTCAGGAACCAGGTAGAACAATAATAATACTATACATCCAATAGTTGACGGCTACAATATATACGAGCATGGAGGGGGACCACTACAGAGGGTCACATACCCCTACAGTGAGAGACAGAAAGCAGCACAAAAAATACATGAAAATTCCCCAATGTACATCATGGTTCCTTCAATATCCAAATTCATAGCCCTTGGGGTGATTCTGAAATTGGATGCCACGTCATCCACATTATATTGCCACAAGCAAACTTGCATATAATTACTTAGGAAATTACCTTTTTGAAGAAAGGAAACTTGTGTAGAAATTAAGGAATCCAAATAGTATAGGGTATACCTAAACAACCCACATTTCCATACTATTATGCATTTATAAATTACATGCAGAAGCTGTTCCTTTTATATGTACATTAATAAATGAATTTGCTAATCTTGGCTGATTATTTCAGGTTATTAGAGCTTTTAATACGAGGGCTGTGTATGCTTTTGATGTTGTGATGTGCAAGTGTTAGGCTTCTGGGATTACAGGAGTCAAGTTTCCAAATTTGATGAAGGATTAAATGCTTTATGAAGCTTGCTGACACTTCCTTTAGGGAAAAAAAAACATACTAGAAGTTTCAAATTTCTTTCGCAATAAAGTAGGGACAAAGTGCAGTAGGCTAAAACACAGTTGCTGCAATAAAACTATTTTATTTCGGAGTTTTGTGGTAAGCACTATAAATAAAACTAGTATAGGGTACTAGTACCTACTACAAAATGATCTTGGACATCACGACAGTTTACTTTACATCAATAATTTCTCCATTTCTGTTTCTAAATGCTGTTGAACATGGCGAAGAGGACCCATAGGTAAATGTATATATTTAAATCCCATTTTAAATATAGAAATATAGAACTCCAAAATGTAACTTGAACTATAATTATAAACAGATGAGCTGCACTATATGCACCAAAGTAAGCTCATATCAGGTTGTTCAAGGACTTCCCTGCACGTGTTGCTCAGCAGGGTGATAAAGTTCATCACCCAGTGAGGGTTTTAGTCCAGTAGGTCCTCTGGTTTCGAGTGACGGATGTTGGCATTCGGATAAGAGGGTTTGTCAATGTTGGCAACTGTATGACAGCCAGTTTACTAATTTTGAAATGCAAAGGGGCAGAAGACCAAGTCAAGACAGACAGCCACGTGCTCAACACATGCGATTTGCTGCAGGGAAGTACATAGAGCAAGTAAAAAAATGTTGTTTCCGGTGCGTTGACTGACTGTCTTGAAAATTGGTGAATATTTGTACGTGTCCGTTGTGACGAATGGGCGACATGCAAATATTCGCACATGTTTGGAATGCGCCAAGCACCGGAAACTCTTGAGGGCATCGAAAAAGCTTCATTTCCGCTTTCGTCTTCCGATTCAAAAGTTCCGATAGAAAGTATATAATGCTTCTGGCAGAAATGATGAAACCAACGACCGGAAGTCGGAGAAGAAAAGGAAACGAGATATAGCTGTATAGTACTATATAGGATGCTCTACAATCCGGATGCCCACTTCCACTATATTTACACAAAACCCATATTAATAACGAAATCAGGGTGTCTACTAAACTTTCATTTCAAAATTCCAGTATAACCATTACTTTAAAGGATGCTTATAACTTTTTCCAGGACACAATATACATAAAGTGAAAGACAGGTGCATACATAACAAACTATTAATCCCTAAAACTGATGAAGAAGTGGTATAAACCATCGGATTTCAAAAGTATCATATGCTTTATTGGCATTTTGTTCCAAGCAAATTAATAACAAGAAACACAGAAATCAATAAATGAAATTAGTATGTAAAGTAAAACAAATGATACATTTTCCAGGATTAAGAAAAAGTCCAGTATATTTCCAGGATTTCAAGGATAACAAAATTCCAGTATAATAATTCCAGGATTTCCAGTATCAGTAGACACCCTGACAAATAATGTCCATTAAATTTTTTAGATTCTCCCAAATACTCCCAAAATTCATCATTAAAAATTAGACTATGTATATTATTATTATCAGTAAATTCAGCAAACACGTAGTTCCTGCTTTCGCCACAAGGTCAGGCGACTATCACTATTTCATATGCACACACAGTGGAGAAATTTGTGACTATGACTCACACTGTCTAGCTCTTTCTAGTCTATTTTCTGCTCATGGTCTCTTCTTGCACCAGTTTAACTTGTGGCAAAATGTGTATAGACAGACAGAGCACAGCAAGAAAAGAAGCTATTGAGGTTTCTTTCCTTTTTGCCCAGTCACCAAGTTTATCTTTCTCCTACTTCGGCCGAAAACGGATTAACTTTTCACTCATCATCTCGGTTTGTGTTTCCACATTTGCCCGCTCTGGCGCTGCCCAGTGTCCGATTACGAGCTTGATCGTCATTGTGACGTCAGCAATGTCGTAAATGCAACCAACGAGTAACTCTAACCCCCTAAAACCGCCACAATCCCATTTTAGCCCTTGTGCTATCGAATTTAACGAGGTGGTGACCCACACAAAACTTATTACTCTTGGTAGTACAGTATAGTACTACTGGATATATAAGTAGAAAAGACGTCCAATTTTCATTTACCCTCCACTATACTCTTCAAATAAACCCTGTTACAAAAGTTCAAGTCGTGACGGAAGTCTTCAGGCAAATTTCACGCAGTAACATCAACTTCTGGCGGTTTAAAACAAAAGAAAACAAAAAAATATTACCCAAAAATCGATCCAATTATATAGTAGGCCTATGGCTAAACTTCATAAATCATAAGTGTGACATGCACTTCTTAGAGGATATATACCGTGTCTTCTCAACTATGAAAGCCGGTTAATTTACTTACATTTTCAAGGTTTCATAACAAAAGTAGCAAAGTGATGACTATGAGGAAGTAATTTCCATAAAAGGTGAACTATCTTTGGCAGGTACCCATTCATAAATAAAAAAATATATCCAGAATACTTACAAAAATTTCCTCCAAAATGCAATACCATTTTTTGACATAATTCTCAACATTAATTTTAACACGTTCACCATCATTTTATATACAGGAAATATCTCGAATATACATGGGTTTATGATCCATATTAATTTGCGAATATATTTGTCATTAAATTTAGCATTTTTTAGCCACCCTAAAGTGCAATATTGCTCGCTTTCAAGAACATTAGTGGTACACTGAAAGTGCATTAATGTGTAAATAAATCATTATTAATTTATCCTGATTTATCCATATGGTACATTTATTTAAATACACTCAAAAGTTATATATTTTTGCTATAAAACCAGGTCTAAATTCCTATATAAATCTACTATCAAGGAGACAATGCAATAGCACTGTACTGCATATTTCTTTTATCGAAATATACAATCGCAATGTAAAGTGAATAAAATTATTTTTTACACACTTTTGTCGCATTAATTAATAATTCCACCAATACAAAATAATTAATTCAAATACCCTCATTTGAAAACACTATTTCAGTTGTCAAACATCTGTGAGCACTATGTATTGTTCACACCCAGTTACCACAAATCTGTTCAATTTGTATTTACAAATTTGTAAATTAGTGGTTCTGAAATGGCGGTCGAATATCTGTGGCGCGACTGCAGCGCCACCGTTCGTTGGCCACAATTAACATCCGGGTGACAACTGACAACCGCTACATTTCCTACAGTTATCACACACATCAGTCCATCAGTCGCCAATTTTCGCACGTATAATCATCTCCCAAAGGAGGAAATGATTAGCGCGATTTTATTTAGACGCGTGCACGACTCATTCAAAATAAGACATAGCCCCAAAAAAGTTTCAAACAAGCCCACCCAACCCCCAGAAAAAAATTCCATCTAATAATTAGAGCATGATATAGTGATGAATAAGTACGTGTATGAGACGAGGATCAATTGAGTGCTTTTTATTCAACTTTAACACGGTTACCCCATTTTCAGAGGAGGGAAAATATAATGGAGCAAGAGGAGTGGCAGTGGAAAGCGGGTAAAAAAGTCGCGCGCGGAAAATGGAAACTTTTCTCAAGTTGTTGCGTTTTCGGGTTGTTTTTCTTAGCGGAAATAGAGACGAATGAGTGAAGAACGGTGACGTTTTGCATCGTCCGTCAGAAACAATTTATTTTTAAACGTTCCCGATTCATCAACTTTTGCAGTCGTCAACGTGGTCGTGTTTCACTGCATGACTCTTAAAAAACCAACAACACCCTATGGTTAAAAAAAACCTCTCTCTCTCTCTACCAGCGTCAAAACATTTGTCAACGAAATACAAAATTACTTCATATAAAAAAGCTGCACGCAACAACAAAAATCGCTGAGAAATAAAGCCATATGCAAGCAACAAAACAATTTGATTCATTCATACAAGTCAAAAACAGCAAAATAACATAATTTTTTACACTTGATTACAGGTTTGCATGTTTTTTCTCATTATTTCAATTATATACCACGTAGTCCAACGCCACCTGGTTTTCCAGTTGTCGTACTAAAGTTACATAGTATTCGTAC
Source organism: Glomeris marginata (assembly GCA_034696005.1). Classification (NCBI taxonomy): domain Eukaryota; kingdom Metazoa; phylum Arthropoda; class Diplopoda; order Glomerida; family Glomeridae; genus Glomeris; species Glomeris marginata. Next base: position 17,023 of record JAQFZQ010001743.1, read on the forward strand.
TTTTCCCATACATTGGATATGACAATTCGGCGGCCAGGTGGCGCTCCATGTCTGTTTAAATTTTAAAGGTGAACTGACAAGGTTTTGCAACATACCCTGAAAAAACTAGCCTTTGATTAGCACTAATTCAGGAACATTGTCTGGAAATTTGAGGCCATTTAAAGCATTACTGCCAAAGATATGAATTATTTAGTTTCAAATATGTGAAGTGTACCGAGTAGTATATTGTGAGATACGTACACTGGAGCGCCATTGATAAGCTCTGCCATTGACTGAAAATTTAAATTTTGCCAAAACAGGACACAGTGACACCAGCGCGGTGACAACGTTCTTCCATGACGCCCTCTGTAACTACTCGTAACTTTTTGTAACAATTTTTTAAAAAAGTTTTGTTTGCGCCAATCGTTTTATTGGCATCAATTCT
>JAQFZQ010001744.1:0-17444 GCA_034696005.1 Glomeris marginata
GCAGTCCCGCGTCCCCTTGTCCCGCGTCACCCCTTGTCCCGCGCCCGGCAGTCTAGCGTCCCCTTGTCCTGCGCCCGTCAGTCCAGCGTCCGCTTGTCCCGCGTCCCCTTGTCCCGCGCCCGGCAGTCCCGCGTCCCCTTGTCCCGCGTCACCCCTTGTCCCGCGCCCGGCAGTCTAGCGTCCCCTTGTCCTGCGCCCGGCAGTCCAGCGTCCCCTTGTCTCGCGCCCAGCAGTCCAGCGCACGCTTGTCCTGCGTCCCCTTGTCCAGCGCCCGGCAGTCCAGCGCCCACTTGTCCCGCGCCCGTTTGTCCAGCGCCTGTCGTGCAGCTGGAGCGTTTTATCCCGGTCAAACAGACATGCGCACACACATAATCTTCCATTTATTTATATAGTTCATCGATTTCATTTAAAGCTTGTGAAAAATCACATTTGGCTAGTTTTGCATACAAACTGCGCCCATGTTGTCATTCTGTACCCTTTTGTGATTTAATGGAGTATACCTAGAAGCTATTCAATTGATCAAAGTGTACTGATTTATTATTTGAAAAGGAACTGGGCCAGGTGTTCCAGGCCAGGTCTTACGAGACACCGTCGCGGTCTTACCCCGTGGACCTGACCGCACCTTCCACCTCCAGGTCCCCCAGAAGCTCCTCCGCCCTCTTCTCCAGGTGAGACCTCCTTTCGTAACCGATGTCATCACGTGCTGGAACTAGGAGATTTGAAATACTCAGGCCTCGGGAGTTCCTTCTGGAGCTTCAGTCGCTGCAGCGATGGTACGCCAGGGAGTGCCAGAGGATCAGGGAGCTGCTCATCACCAGGTCTTGGATGCAGGTGAGGGATCGGGCCAACCCGAGCAGTAGCGAAGCGGACGACGCGGTGGACCCCGACGTCCTCCAGTCTTTCGGGTCGACCAGGAGGAGCTATGAGCCTCAAGCCGTCCTCCAGACGCGCCTATCCATCCAGTCAGTCCCTCCTCCTCCTCCACTTCTCCTTACTCCAAAGGCTAATTCCCTCGTTGTTGCAGGCACATACGGAACGCTCGTAACATCATGGCCACCATCCTGCTGCTGAACCGCATCCAGGACGCTTTCCGAGCGCAGGCAATCTCGCAGATCAGCAGGGTCCTGGAGAGAGAACTGGTAATGGTTACTCTAACTTTAACGCTAACTTCACGAATGGAACTTGATGGGTTTTGTCGCAGGCCGGCCTGATCGACCACATCTGCGCGATGCTCTGCGAACTGGCCAGCCACGGCAACGGCAGCCTCGGCTTCCTCCGAAGGGTGGCCTTGCGTCTGGTTCACGGTAACCATCTCTTAATTCTCTTGTAACCATCGTTCCTTCAATACATCTTTGCGATGCCCTTGCAGCGTGTCAACGCCGGTTGGGAAACCTTCCGCGACCTCAAGGAGAAGCTCGAAGGTTCTTGAACTCTTGTCTGCGTTGGAGTGACCGTTGTTTCCGGGGTTCACACCTTACTTTCGGTTGCAGTGGTTACGACAGGGCAGCCGTGGACGAGATCGCCAACGTGTTTGGCGCGGCCAACGATTGGGCACCTTCGGCGACGGATCCGTCCGGACCTTCGGGGCCGTCAGGATTATCCAGGCAGTCCTTTGGTGCCAGTAATTTCGGGTGAGGGTTTTAGAATAAAGTGCACGGAGGAAGTTGAAGTCTTTTAATGGCGGCGATGGTGCTGTAGGGCCCGTCTCGCTCAAGGGTCCGACGGCGGTCCTACGCACGCGGGGAACGGTGAACCCAGGGACCTTCGCAACGGTCGTCCTCAGCTGGACCCTCTTTCCTCTTCCGGTGGTTCCCAGGGAACGTCTTCGCCCAGAAGGTTCCCCGGCCGCAATTTCACGCTGTACGGCGGCGGGGAAGGCGACAGGGACCGGTCGGCCTTCCAGACCTTCCGGCACTCGGACCGCAACGTCGGTCAAGGTGGTCCTTCTTCTTCTTCTTCTTCATCGTCATCATCTTCTGCTCCCGCTGACCCTGACCGAGGTGAGTCTCATAACCCGGCATCTGTATCGTGTCGTTGTAATATTTTGTCGTTTGCGTTCGCAGCGGAGGCCTTCGACCAGGAGGACGTGACGGAATCCCTCATCAGGACCGATCACATGCTCAGGATGATCGTGGAGGACCTCCAGGGACTGCTGAGGTACATTAGCGGCACGGGGACGCCGCCGAGGGGCAACCCGGACTCTGGCAGCCACTCGGACGACGAGAACCGCGAGAGCCGGCCCAGGTTCCAGGACGCCAGGGACCAGATGCTGTGGGACCGGCTGAGGAACATCCGTTCCAGATCAGGTGAGGATCACGTGACCGGAGTAAAGCGCGCCGAGTCCGACGCGGTGACGTGCCACTTGCGCGCTAAGAATTCTTTACAGGAATGGGACCTTCGGAGCACTACACGCTGAACCGCACCACGTACCGCCTCCAGAGCTGGGACTTTTCCCGGTGCCAGATCCCGGACATCAGCGACGGTATGTAATCTATCCTCTTTTTGGCTGTCCATCAGACTCTGACGGAAAATTTTGCAGTGGAAGCCAATGTGGTGGTGCGGGAATGCCTGATCCAGAACGACGCGTGCGTGGACATCTCGTGGGACGGAAGGCTGCTGGCCACCTTCCTGCCCGGAAGGGTGTCCACCCTCACCCTTCTGGGCATCCACTCGTTGGAGCCGGAGACCTTCGGCCAGTGTCTCTACCTGTGGAACTTCCGGTCCAACGTGATCTCGGTCAGTCTTTCGCCGCTGGCCAATTACGTGCTGGTGGGCATGGGTTCCACCAGGAGGGTCATGCTGGAACGGGACGGTAAACTGGTACGTCAGGACCGTCCCTCGATGGACTCTGTTGACACCATCGTCCGTCTGATGGAGGGTTTTCCTTTTCAGATCATAGGGGACATCTTGCAATTGGTGAGCGGCAACAACGAAAGGGAAGATTACTTGCAGGTGATTCGCTTTATTCACCTTCATCACAGTCTTTCTCACTGAAGCAACTCCTAGTATGTGGACGTTTGAATGAGGCAAATTTAAGCTCCTAGCGAAGTAAGCCACGCCTACTCAACTGCTTCGCAGACTTCCCTAAAGCAAATCAGTAGGCGTGGCTTACTTTGCAAGAAAGGTCTTAGCCAATGGGAAGTAAGCCAACGTTCCCAAGCAAACTCCGTATTGATTACTTTGTGTCACAGGAAGCCACGCCTAATGTTTTTATTCAGTGAGAAAGACTATACACTCGATTTCAACTGGTATGAAATCCTGATTGTCTCTGCTAAATTCCAATTTATCTTTGTCAAAAATGGGCGTGTGTTTGGAAAACGGGTGTGAATCTCTTTGACTATTGGTTTATTTACTAGCCAATTTATCGCGTTTACAAACTGCACTCTTTGGGGGCGTGGCCCAGCAGGCAACGACCATTTACTATTGGCTCTCAAGATGTCAATCGTAAAAATAAACATGCCGTTTTTTCCTAAGATAAAATGGAATGTAGTATAGATGCATTATTTGTGGGTGGATAATTATGAACGACGCCTATTTTGTAGGAGTAGATGCTTGCTTGCATCTCAGCATTTTAACGTTCGGTGAAATGGATAGACAGAAAATGGGGCGGGGTTTGTATTTATTCATCCGCGAATAATGCATTTAGCCTAAGGAAGTGTATCCAATCAGGATTTCTTATCTGTTTGAGTTCATGTACTTATTGTACTGTATTGTATGAGAACAGCAAATCAGGACTGTGGCCGTGAGCGTGGAAGAGCAGACCGACTGCAGCCTGAACTCCACCCGGTGGCTTCCGACACCCGGCCAGGGCTTCATGTACGGCACGAACCGCGGCGAACTCAAGATCTGCAGACCAAAGTGAGCCGCGGTCCTTCTCCGCTAACCTAACCAAACCTAACGGACCTTGATTCGCAGAGGCCCAGCTGAAGGGTTCCAGGACCCCGTGTGGTTCGCGGAAGGAGGAGAGTCATCGTCATCGGGGCAGACAGCGGGAGGACCGGCCTTCTGGGCCCCGAGGAGGACGTACCGCGAGATCATGGAGTCCGTGTACGCTCCGAGGGCCCCGTTCAACGTGGCCCCTCCCCTTCCGGTAAGGGCGCTCTTCCAGGAGACCCAGAGCAGGGGCACTCAGACCGAGCCGCCGAGCCCCGACAACCGGGTGCCCGGTTCCAGCGCGGCGCGCTAACATGTTTTTCCGCGCTCGTGTTTTCCTTCCGTACCGCGCTGACTTATATCATCCGGATGCTGTGTGTCTATTAACGATCGTGAGAACTGGTTTGCTATACAACGTTATTTTTATTAAATTTGTTCTGTACAGAGTACCTGTATAACCGCGCGTTCATTTCCAGCGGCGTTGAAAAACGGTTCAACCAGCAAAATAACGTTAAAGACAGATATCATTGTTTAAAAAGCTATTAACTGTGTTTTTAAAATGCTAGCTGTTTAAATGTCTAATTTGCGTTCGAAAAACGGCGCCGTTTGATTGGTTTATGCTTATTGGTGCTACGTGCGTGCGTGGATTGACAGTGTACGGCTAATTAACATTTGGGCGCCATCTTGGTGCCTGAGATTGTTATGGAACGCTGCGCGTGTCAAAATTTTAGAACCGCTTTCAAACGTTCGTTCCATAATTGGCATCCTTTTGACGTGCACGGCTTTTCGTAAATATTTTCGTTAGCGCATCAAAATGGCGGCTTTAATCACGTGATACGTTCGACAGCCATCATCAAGATGGCCTCCGTGATGTTTATTGTCCATAATCTGTACATAAAGGGCTTTATTATTGTTAACAAGGAGGTACAACGAAGAGTCGCACCGGTGCGCTTTTGAAAGGGGTAACGGTGCAAAGGGATTGAAAGGAAGGGGGAGGTTGGCTTCATTAAATGGGGCGTTCTGTTGATTTCGGTGCGCGCTCTCACAAGTAGGTTCTTCTAGCACCGCGCCGTTTAGAACGATATCGGTGCGAGCTCGTTGGCGGTCGGATCGTTGGGTAGCGGTCGGAGTCGGGAAGCGGTTGCGGTTTTGCGAGAAAGGTGGACGCCGATTTGAGTTTGCCGGTAATTTCCGAGGCATTTTTGCCAAGTTTTTCGTCCGTTTCCGTTACGAAAAAGACTTTGGAAGCGAAGATGATGTTGCACCGGTTGCGGACGAGAGCGATCGGGCGGACGGCGGGTGCGTTCGGTTGCGGCCAGTGACCGAAAGCGACGCTGGCGACCGAATATCGATGGTTTTGAAAGGAAGATGGCGGCCGGCATGAATAACGCCGCAACCAGCGAAGACACTGTTTACAACGACCCTAATTTCGCCGTCATCTGCTCGTTCATCGAAAGGTTCGGTGATGTTTGCGACCTTTGCGACAAGAGCATCGCAGATCTGCAACGGATGCTGGAGGACACCAGGACAGGTCATTTCCTTGTATTTTCCAACCCGACAGAATGCTAATTTCTCACCTTTTTTACAGCGTATTTTACGGGCACAATGACAGCCGGAAAACCTCTTGAAACCCGGGAAATTCCACGTCGTAATAACCTTTTAACGCTGTCATTTGGATACCTGGATTTACAGGAAAAAGTTGTGGTGAAAAAATGTTAAAGATTCGCGGTATTTTGTCAAAGTTCAATTAAGGTTATCATGGTTTTTGTGTAAAATCTTGGACGAATAGGTAAAATAATTGAAGATTTGGAGAAACGTCATTGAATATGTTTGAAATGGTCATTGAAAAACAATTGTTTTAATATTAAGATTTGGAATAATTAATGTCATTGAACTTTATGGTATATATGTTCAATGTGGTACTCATTTTGTAATTATAGTATTTCAATGAAATTTATGTTAATTGGATTAAAATGATTTAGAATTTAAATGCTTGCTATAAAACTAGTTTAACCTGCGCATATGTATGTGATATGGTCCAGAAACTTTGCCTAAACACTGGAAAACCTGGGAAGAGTTAAAAGATTGGTAGGAACCAAATAAGGACATGGAATTTCCTGTTTTCAACGTGGTTATTGTGTATTTGTAATTGTTGTTTTCTCAGTTAAATATATGAGATTTGAATGATATTGTTTGATTTCAGTTGACCCGGAGCTGATTGACCTTCACGTGAAGCTGATGAGGAAATGCGGCCGCAAGAGCGTGTCGGCCGAGAAGTGGGAGAAATGTCTCGTCAAGGTCCTTGTCCACCACCATTTATACCAAATAACTTTCTTACTTCATTTCATCTTTTAGATTACTAAAATATAAATTATCTGCACAGTTCTGCCACAGTTACTCCAAAGTCGACGCGTGGGAGATCGAACGGTTCGGTTACAAGAAAGCCAAACTGTCCGTCAAAGTCCTCATCCTTAAGGTGAGTTAACGATCTTGTTGAATGCGAGGTAAATGACAAACTTTTGTATCGCAGAGGCTTCTGGAAAGCCAGTTCGACGGCAACAACAAATTCAAGAGCGAAGTGAACAAACTGACTGCGCGCGAGTTGAGGACCCGGCCCATCGGTCGCGACGCCAAAGGCCAGATGTACTGGTTCCAGCTGGACAAGGACCTCAACCTCAGGGTCTACCGGGAGGACCAGGACGACGAGACGTGGCAGCTGATCGTCAAGTGAGTTTCTCTTGTTGCGTGCACACCAGGATAACTGCTAACGGGTGTACGTACGGTTTGAAGGGCCAGGAACGAGTTGGCGGACTTGATAGAGACCCTGGAGACGAGCGGAGGACAGCTTCTGTGCAAGAAGGAAGATGACTCGACGACGCCCAGCGATACCGGTGAGAGCAAGGACGGTGACGGAGCAGGTAGTGACTTTGGTGTCCTCTCGCTCGTTGACCCCGCTTTCGGCCGCTTTCCCTCCTCCGCTTTCACGCTGTGCTCGCTCGGCTTCATGTACGTTGGTGGTGCACCGAAGGAGCAGTGACCACCGGGTGTTCCGTTGCAGACAAGGAGAAGTCGAACGAGGTGGAGGAGCAGATGGTGGTGGTGACCGAGAAGGACGTCAAGAAGGAAAGGGAATCCCCCGTGACCGTCAAGACGGAAGACGCCGCGCAACTTCCCGACAAGGTTTCCTTTGAATCCATCTTCGATACGTGACTTTGTTTGTATTGCGATAAATGTTGGAAAATATATCTTGTAGGAACTTGTTGCCATGGAAACTACCGCGGCGGAACCTCCTACGACGGATGCTGCTGCGATGGAACCTCCTCCGGCGAAAGAAGCCGTGGACTCGGTCGCTCAAAAGACACCTGAGCCTGCTCCCGTGGAATTAACAATGGTAAATGTTTATTAAGCCTGAAGTAATTCAGTAGTAACGTTCTACGTCGTTTCAGGTGAAGGAAGAGAAGTCTGCAAAGGCCGATCTGAACGGTCAGTGGTCCAAAGATTCCTCCTGCTCTCAGAGTAAAAGAAAACCCTCCTGGAAGGAAGGGACGGAAGAGGAACCCGAGGGCCAAGTGGCACCCAGGGCCAGCGTCATACGGTTGGCGGAGAAACCCCGAGACAGAACCTGCGCCGAGAAGCCACCCGTCGCGGTGGACAAGAACCCGGAAGCCAAGACGACCAGCAGCAGCAGCAACGATGCATCAGCGACCGTCAAGACTGAGAAGGTTGAGAGAGCGGAAAGGAGCCGTGTGATGCCCCTGAAGAAGCGAGAGATCCCCAAGGACCTGGACACTTCCGATCCGGTCACCGTTCCGGAGGACAAGGACAGGAAACGAGTAGATGACGCGTCCGATGGAGTGGCGAGGCGAGTGACTAAACTGTTGCCGGAAACAGATCCGTCTTTAGTGAAACCTCGCGAGGAGGATTCGTCTGGAAGGGAGTTGGGGACTTTAAAAGAGGGTAAAGTACTTTTCGATGACACCGGCCAGGGTCCGGTCGTCGATAATCCTACCGCGAAAGACTGTCCGGTTGAACCGGAGTCTTTGGCGGCAACTCCCGAAAGCGCCGACGAGAAGGTAAAAGGCGACGGTCCATCTGCAAGTGCACCGAGTCCACGGATGAAATCAAAATGCGAAGAACCGGAAGTAGTGGTTGAGAACCGTAGGAACGAACTGGACATGGAAGACAACTTGCGGAGGAAAGAGGTTAAAGATGATAAGGAAGTGGTGGTGGCAAGTGATGTCAAGAAGGTGGAGGAGGAGTCCGCGGCGAAGGAACTTGATGCGAGTGACGTCGTCGATTCGAAGGGCGAATGCGGTGAGAACAAGTGCGCGAACGATGTACCGGATGACCAAGCTACGCTGAAGGAGATGGTGAACAAAGAACCAGAAGCGGTCAAGGAGCGCGAACAACCAGTTGAGGACACGGTTACTAAGATGGACGTTTCGGAGGAGTCCAAGAAACCGCCGGAGGAAGATGTCCTTTTAAGTGGGGCCGAGACACCGTGCAAGGATGTTGCCGAAGAGTCCACTGCAGCAGCACCTTCGGAAACCACTCCAAAGGAAAAGGAAGATGTAGAAATGGAGAAGACGAAACAATCAAAAGCCCCAACAAGGGAAACCTCCCCTTCCAAAGACGCTCCTCCCACAAAGGACACACCCACTGAGGATGAAGCCCCTGCATCTAGGCCCTCTGATGTGGAAACTAGTGGCGTGAAGAAGGTCTCACAAGATCCTCCCGAGAAGCCAGGCGATGAGATTACCGTCGACAAGCCCGCAGCGAAGGAACAAGCGGTTGCCGCGAAGGCCACGCCCCGTCTGCCCAGGGCCGCAGCGCTGAAGGCGGCCAGTAAGGTCACCACGGCTCTTGTGAAGCAGAAACAAAAAGCCCCCGCTACGAAGGTCCCCATGAAAGTCCCGGAGAAGGTCGTCGAGAAGGTGACAGAGAAGGAGACCGAAGTACCGAAGAAGGTGGACGGAAGGAAGCGACGGAGGACTCCGCCGGTCAACAACGACTCCGCGTCTTCCGAAGCGACCAAAGCGGCCGAGATCGTTGTCAAGCCTTCGGAAACGGAAGGGGACGTGGTGGCCCAGGAGGTCAGCGATGCCGAGGCTGGTCCGGAGACCAAGAAGCGGAAGCGGGGTTCGTTGCCTTTCTTTTATCCTTTCTTTTTGATCATTTGTTCTTAATTTTTTTGACCGTATGCCCCTCCCATTTGACTTTTAAGCTCCTCCCATTTCAATCTTAAGCCCCTCCCATTCCACATTACGTTCCTCCCATTTCTCGCATTTGAACCTCTCATTTGTCTCTCCCATCGAACTGGGATTCGATAAAGCATTAAAGTTGACTTATGGTTAACCAGGTCGTCCGCGGTTGACGGAGAAGGCCCTGGCGATGTCGGCTGCCGCGCTGATGGCCCTGGACGCGGACTCGTCCTCGTCGCTGAAGCGAAGTCCCCGCCTTCGTGCTCAGCGCGAGAAGAACGAGGAGCACGTCAGGCGGGTCGAGGAGGAGCGACAGAGGCTGGCCATGTACGAGGAGCAGCGCAGGAAGGAGATTCGCCGCAAGAAGCAGGAGCTCAAGGTGAGATCGCTACGTTGGTGTGTCAACTGCACGGTTGTTGTACGCCGCAACCAGCTTTCGGTTTTCCGGCTTGAGGAGGTTTGATTTGCAGTGTGAGCATGGTGTTTCAGTTGCACGCCTCCGTGGGGTCATCGGCCAATCGCAACGGCCGAATGAAAAAGAGGAGGGGTCGACCGCGGAAGACCGTGGATGCCGTGGGTTTTTCGTTTTGTTTTATTTATTATTTTTGCCGCTTGTGCACGTTGTGTGTTTGTCGCCTACCGTGGACACCGTTAAAACTCGCCTTCTGCTTACGCCCTTCTTCGGGAAATCCAGGTGGTGGCCTCGCCGCCAAAGAAGGTGGAACCGCCGCCGCCGCCGGAACCGGTGGTCTCCCCCGTCAAGAAGAAGAAGAAGAAGCGGAGGAAGGAGAAGCGCGGAGGGCGGAACAAGAAGGGCGGGAACCCCTGGGACGTGTCCTCGGGGTCTTCGTCGTCCTCGGAGGCTGAGGAAGAGGAGGAGGAGCTGGAGGAGGAGGAAGAGGACGAGGAGCTGACGTTCAACGACAAGAGCGACCACGAGTTTTCGCCAGAGTCCGAGGACGAGCCGGAAGGAGGGCTGGCCGCCAGCGTCAAGAGGGCCAGGACCGTCAAGAAAGGTAACTCTCCTTGCTGTTTCCCTCGTAACCGACGATACTGAAGTTGAGATGGTCCGATAGCCACTACGGACAGCGGCGAGGAGAGCAGCTGCGGCGCGGACGACGACAGGCCGTGCACCAAGTGCGGCAAGTACGACCACCCCGAATGGGTAAGTCCCTGTTTCGGTGGCTGCCCCGATGGACTGAAGGTGACCACGTGTCTGTCCCTGATGTCCAGATACTGCTGTGCGACAAGTGCGACGGCGGCTACCACACCTCGTGTCTGCGTCCTCCGCTGATGGTCATCCCGGACGGCGAATGGTTCTGTCCTCCGTGCGAACACGTAAGCCATTCCTCAACCATTTGATTGTATTTACTCATTTCGTCACATGCTACTAAATTGCTGTGACGGAACGAGTATGACAAAAGTAGTCACGAACCGTGTGACGAAATAAACTGTAAACATTTTCCTAATGAGATTCACTGTTTCTCGGAACGCAGACAATGTTGCTGTTGCAACTGCGCGACCAGTTGATGAACCTGGACCACATGCTGAAGAAGAAGGAGAGGGAAGACATGCGCAAGAAGAGGTTGGCGTACGTGGGCATCTCTCTGGACAACGTCCTCAAGCCGGAGAAGAAGGAGGGCGCGGAGGAGCGTGGCGGCGGCGACGAAGAGGAGGAAGAGGACGACGACGACGAGGAGGACACCGAGGACGACGAGGACAGCGTGTTGTGCAAGACCCGCACCAGGAGAGTGCGCAAGGAGGTCAGCTACAAGTTCAAGGAGTTTGACGAGCTCATCAACTCGGCCATCCAGGACGACCTTCTGGCCGACAGAGGAGCAGGTCCGTTGATCTTTCCCTATTGGTCCGAGCCTAACTGCTTCTTTAACTCGTGGTCCCTGGTGTTGTTTCCCTCCTCCTCATGCTCCTCCTCCTCCTCTAACTCGGTCCGTGGACCATCATCAGCGCTAGGCGGCTGGTCGCAACGGCTCACGCAGCAGTGGGATAGCATCCAGCAGCAACTGGGGTTCAGGTTTGGCGAAGACGGGGTCCTCGAGAAGGTTCCCCCAGGTTAGCTTTCTCTCTCTCTCTCTCTTTTAACCCATCTGTCCCTCCCACCGCACGTTGTCCTCATCTCGCACACCTCTTCCGCCACCGTAACGATAGTGCCACCTGCGACTGTCGTTTCGTTTCGTTGCAGGAGGAGTGGGGAAAGGCAAGGACATGGCCAACATCGCCGTGGCTACCACCGAGCAGCAACAAGACGTCAAGGTGGATGTGGAGGAGAAGGAGAAAGAAGAGACACCGAAAGCGGAGGTTGACGGTGCTCCGACGGAATCCGCGGTCGAGAAAACGACAATTACTATGGACAAGACCCCTTCTCAGGATAAGCGGAAGAAGACCTCGAGGAAGGAGAAGAAGAGGAAGCACCGCAGGCTGAACGACCTTGACGGCACAACGGAAGAGGACGACAGCGACGAGGACTTTAAGAGATCCAGGTATAGCTCTTGTTGTTTTCAAGTTGTTTTAGTGCGGAAGGTAACGTGATGGAATCGCAGTACGGACTCTGAGGAGGAGGCTTCGGAGGACCAGAGCAACAGCGAAGGGGAGGAGGAGAGCGACGACGCTTGGCGGAGACCCAAGAGGGGCTTTGGACACGTGCGCAGACGCGGCAAGAAGGGTTCCCGGCGCAAGGGGCGCTACTACGATGGCGATTTCGGTATGTTCTTACTGTAGTCTATACGGAAGAACAGGAGTTGAAGTTGCGCATCAGTCGTAGGTTCGGACGAGGACAGCGATGACAGCGACGGCAACTTGAGGAGCCGTAGGAGGGCCGCGGCGCGGAAGGTCAACTACAGGGAGGTGTCTTCCGGGGAAGAGGAGGACCCTTGGCTGGCCGTCAAGAAAGGCGCAAAGAAGTAAGACTATTATTCTAGCCTGAAACGATTTGTTTGTAACTGAAAACCCCCGGAAACAGGTACGGCAAGAGCAGGAGGAAGAGGGACGACACCAGCGAGGAATCGTCGGAAGAGTCCGAGTGGCAAGGGTCCGACGGCGAGAAGGTGAAGCCGAAGCAGAAGCCGGACCCGAGGAAAGCGAGAAGGATCGTGAGCGAAGACGAGGAGGAGGAGGAGTCAGAGGAGTCGGAGGACAGCGACGAGTCCGGGAAGACGCCCAGCGAGAACGGCGTGGCCAAGGGATCGGACAGCGACTCCGCGGAAGGTGACGAGGGCGGCAAAGCGGTGGCCAAGAAGCGAAGCCGCATCAAGGTCATGTCTTCGGAGGAGAGCGACGATGCAGAGTCCTCCAAGAAGGACGTCGTCAAGAAGGGGACCGGGAAAGAGGGTGAACAGGAGGAGGAGAGTGGTGATGATGATGATGATGATGATGATGATGAGGAGGAAGAGGACAGCAGCAGTAGCAGTGAGGAGGAAGGTGAGGAAGAGAGCAGCTCGGACGACGAAGAAAAGTCCGCGGAGGTTAAAGACGAAAAGGTGGCACCGAAGAAGCCGGAGGAACCCACGGAACCGGCGGTGGGCAACGGTCCCTCCGTCAAGGAACCCGAACCGAAGAAGCCCCACGTGAGAACCGTAAGGGACTTTCTACCCAAGGGACAGTTCCGTGGCGGCGCACCGCCCGGTTTCGTAACTCACCCCGGCCCGCTGAAACCCACCGCTACCCTCGATGTCCAACCCGAGTCCGTCACTCCGCCGCGTCTCGTGCTCCTGGACCGCGACAGTCCGTCGAAGACCGTTCCACCGGATCCTCCTCCGTTCCCTTCCTCGCCACCGGCTCAGGTTCCCGCGACCGGACCTCACTTCCACCCTCCCGACGACTTTTCCCAGACCGCGTACCCCGGCGGCGTCAACTACTACCCGGGAGGTTACCCTCCTCCTCCGCCTCCCACGCAGCACTACTCTCCAGGTTCCCCGCCACCGCACCATCATCACCATCACGCGCCGCCGGGCTTCTCGGTGTACCACCATCCACCGGGTTACCCTCCCTACATGCCGCACGGTTACAACGACCCGAACGCGTACCCGGGGCCGCCGCCGCACCAGACTTTCGGTCCGTACTACCCGGTGGCGTCCAGAGGGTCGCCTCCCGCAGTGCAGCAGCAGCAAGGGTCCATGGACAGCATCATCCAGAGAAGAGTGGAGGGGGCGACGGATGAGGACGAGTTCGCCGGAGTGAACAATCTGGTGTCGTACATCACCGGTTCCAACGCCGCTCGGCTCTGAGGAGACTCTTGGAGGAGGTTGGGGTGCGCCTTCTGTTTTTGTGAAGTGAGGGACGTTGGAGGAGGGACCAGATGCGTTCACCTTTTAACGATTTCCGTTTCCAGTGTTATATTTATGAAACGTGGCTTCCGCGCGTCTCTTCCAACGCGCCGCTCGACGACCGCGGCCGCTTCTCCTCTCCGATCCGAGATTCCATCTTGTAATATATTACCATAAATACCAATCTTTTTTTTTCTTTTACACTCCATGTCCCCGTTATTCGGGTTCCCGGGATCGAAACCCGCGTCCGAACCGTCGTTTCGGAAACCTTCCCTGGAAGCCGCAACCTGCATCTCGTTGCTGATTTCGTACCCTACTTTACACCTGGATAATTGGTATTTAACTTGCTTATTTATATTTCTTGTTTAATTGAATGGCAGTTTTATTACATTATAAAAGAGTTTTGGTGAAGCAGATGTGTTTACGCGCCCTCTGACGGCGAATCCTGTCCCAACTGTGGCGTCCGCGAGTCGAAGCGCCGCGGTTCCATGGGAAAGTGCTCGTCGATTCCGCTGGTTTTCGGTCGACTTTTGGTAAGTTATTCATGGAATTGTTAACAATATTAACTTCTTGCCTTAATATACGTTGTGTTATTTTCAGTGTGGAAGTGCTAAACGGACCAATCCAGCGACGTGTAGTGCCCTTACCGACGCCGGCGATTAGGCCTAATTCCAAGTTTGGTTTGCATGCATTTATTTGTTTAAATCATGGAAACGGCGTGCACAAAGTAAAAAAGTGATTATAATTGTTTAATTCTGATTCAATATTGTTTAGAACCGTTGTACACATGGACAATAAACGGCTGAAAAGTGTGATAACCCCACAGACTCGTATCAAATGCTTCCATCCTTGGAATGGCCAACCGCGTTCGCTGCTCTGATTGGTTCACGCTATCCGGCGCTGGACCTCTTCAAGATGACGTCCGTATACCTGGTATTTTTCTACAAGTGTTTATTTTCCTGAAGTGCTGTAAATTTGAGGTAATAAACCAAAATTAATTTAATCCTTAATTAACCTAAACAGAATTAACCCAGCCTAAATACACCTAACGTGAATTACCCTAACCTTAATTAAACAGGAATTAAGTTAAAGAAGGGTGTGGCTTAAATGATGAATTATGCACAGGAAAACATTCGCATCAGCAAACAAATATGGATCCTACAGCCAATAAGGAACTTGGAGGTCTACTATCCTCATCAAAATGGCGTCCACGATGGGAATTGACCACGCACTCTCTACATAAAGTGCCCTAGATGGAACGTGCGTCGCGAGCGCCGCCTATCGCCAACAATGTCCAACTCCGTTCATGTTTTTCGGTGCCGTACCGAGGCATTCGGCACGAGCATCACGCCAAGATGGTGGTGGTGAGCCAGAATCGGAACGAGGCGACGGGCCGGTGTTGTGCTTTGCGTGGCCGCTGCCGGTGGAGGTTTGCGCACGATCGGTGCGCAATAAACTCGGCCAAGATGGCGGCCGGACCGAAATGGCGTCGGTTCTGCTCATCATCATCCGCCGTCGTGCCCCTTGTGATAGTCGTGACGTTGCTGACGTTTTGCGTCGGATGCGGAGCAGCGTCAAACATCCCCGAGTGAGTACCTATTCGTTACGATAAAATGGCCACCTTCATTCAACTCCGTCTCCCGATTTCATTCTTTAAATATTTAATTGCGTAGAATTTTGGATGCTGCATAACATTGCAGTAAATGGCGATATTCCAGCCGTTTATATGTATTGTATATCGATCGGCCCCAGTCATCGTCCCGGCAACGTCACGTGACCCGCAAAGTCGTTTCCACGTTGCCCTAGTATTTCCATAGTGTCCAGGCACCGCCTTGGGCTTTCTGGGTTTGTGACGTCACAACGTGCGCTTTGGTATGCTTGCTCCACTTGCTCTGTGCTCTGTGCTTGCTCGATCAGCTCGATTATCGAATTGGACATCGTTGTGACGTCACTTTCCTATTAGTACATCAGCGTGTATGAAGCATCCGAGCATCCGAGTTTCATTTTGAAATGGCTGCAGCTGCAACAGCCCTGCTTATTTTCTCTGCAGTTTTTATTTATATCTAAGGACAACGAAAATAGAAGCACAATTAATTAGGGCAACAGTTGGATTTTTAAAGGAAACCGTGCAAGAACGCTTCAACTACGTTTGGATAAAAAATGTAATCATGTGAGACTGGGAACCGGTTATTCATTGGGTAATAACAATTGAATCGTTTTCCGATGCCGTGTATCCAATGGTATATGCCGATGGTAATAAGAGCAACGTGAAAAAACGTGATCGGTTGGCGCGTTTCGATCGTCCGGCAGGTAGGAAAGCGAAAAGCGCCCCCTGGATGCGGCTTTCCCCGCCCGACGCGTTGCCGGGCAACGCCGCCTCGCGCCAAAAAAACGCACTAATTGCCTTCTAATTACCCGCATTCGTATTTGTAGCACTTGCCAAATAAACACCGACGACGTTGTATCGATACGCGTATCGATACACCGTTCTTTTTTCTCGCGTTTTACGGATTTCAAAAATAACGGTTTCTTTTTTGGGGAGAAAATATATTTGACTTTTGGTGCAGGTTGCGCCGGAACACGGAACACATGGTGACGTGTGTGTGTATACAGCATGTGGGATGGGCCAACTGTTCACCCGGAAAACGTATCGATTAACCGATCCGGTAACCGGTAAAAAATATTGCAAACTCGTAAAAAAGCGACTCGATGACGTAGAGGCTAGACACGGAGGGCCGTCGCGCGCGCTAGGCTATTGTAGCCTCCGCGCGCGCCTCCCGCAAAATTTAACGGTGCGCATTCCGCTACTAAAGATTCCACCGCGAGAAATGAGGAGGAGGAGGATAGGGCCAATGATAGGGCGGTCACAAAAGGGTTACATTCCAACCGGAGCTGGATGCCCGGATGTGGGCGGAACCGGGGCTCGATGCGCAACCGGAAAAAACGAAGATGGCATCTGTGTGGGAGGGAAGGAGAAAAAGGCGGCCAATGGGATCGCTCCGTGTTTCTCCCGGCTGAAAATTTCCGCTTGGCGGGAAACGTTCGGTTTCTCGGTCGCCATAGCAACGTTCCATCTTGGGTTCCATATTTCACCGATTTAGCGTTTTGTACAGCGGAAGAAGGGTTCAAGTGCGCGTTGCGCAATTCTCTGTGAAATTAAACAATTTGTAGTTTTGCGGATGGAATTTGAGAAAGAATTGAGGAATTTCGGGCGCGGCGTCGAAGAACGATTCAACTGCGTTTATAAGCCGGATAAAATACTTGTATACTAAATTCCAATTCATGTTTGCAAAAAAGGGCGTGTTTACTTTAATGATTGACATCTTAAGAGCCAATAGTAAACGCAATAAATTGGCTAGTAAATAAACCAATAATCAAAGAGATTCACGCATCTGTTTTGCAAAGACACGCCCCTTTTTTTGCCAAGATAAACTGTTATGCTGTAATTTAGTGTAGATATTCACAAGTTTCTCGGCAAGGTTCGTGGAGAAATCCGTGTGGTGGCGCTGCTATCAATGCGTCCACCAGGATGCTGTATATGACGTCATGTGATGACGTGTGAACGAACGGAGTGAACGAAAACGGGAGTACCGTTTTCATTCCGGAATGAAAAATCACTCTGCTGTAGGGATCTACAGCACCAAAATTGCGGGTGACTGACGCTCTCGCCACCTATCGGCGGTTAGGTGAATCGCGTTCCAAGAAACTTGTGATATTGTTTGAACCGTCCTTCGATGCTGCGTTTCAATCCATGATAAATAAAACCCCAAAAGGTCCATATATAAACATAGACAAATTGATTTAATTTTTTTTAACTTGTTTGTATAGAGTTGAGTGTTAACTGACTAGCGCAGCGTGGAAGAAAGATTCAACTAACATTATGAGTTACTATGTTACGGTTGAAGTGGGCAATCGGCGATTGTGAGCTTTAACCGGTTGAGGTGCGCAATCGCCGATTACAATTACCGCGACCGTGGTTCAAGTGGGCAATTTCTCCTGAGAGCGTGTGCGTAATCGATATATATGACTGTTACATAACCTAAACTAATCTAAAATAACCTAACCTGACCTAACCTAACCTAAAATAACC
>JAQFZQ010001745.1:0-17443 GCA_034696005.1 Glomeris marginata
AGTTATGTTTTGACTCGTATACATTTTTTCAACGCATTTGGTGAGGCAAAAAAACCGTGTCATATCTCCTTTAAATTTGGCACACAAATCAGTCTTGCAGTATATTTTCATCTATCAAAAGTTTCTTCTCAGGTTACGACTTAGAATTGCAAGTATTTCAATCGCAAACATCGAAGTGGGGGTAGCTGCATGGGTTGTTTTCATTTCACAGTCAATACGGAATGACTGCGCTTGTGGCAACGGACTTTAAAAACTACTAGTCATAATTGACACTCGTGTCGATTTATATATAAACTTAGTTTTTTCACGGCTTGTTTAAGAGTCCGTCTGACTTGTGTAATGGCGTCGTATAAAATGTTTCCAGTCTATGCCATAATCGATACATGCCTCCATAAAGATAATAATTGTGTATATGTGAATGAATATATTTTTTGCAGCACGGTTTATGGCTTATTTGCATATCGTTAAATGGAGTTGCCCTTCGATGGTAAAATTCATATGAGGTGTCATAAAGCTGGATGGCGTTAATTGCTTGCCTTAATTGGTGCAAGTAGTTTTTCTTCGAAGTCATTCATTACCATAATTACACGTGTTTGACACGTCTTGGCATTTTGGCAATGTTGGGTTTCCATATTGCTATGTCCTAACCTCGTAACATGCCGTAGGCTTTTAACAAATATTTGCTACCGATAATTTGATATTGGGGAATTTTGCACAATTTTACCCATGATATTTGCACATTTCTTGATGTAAACAGTAAACAGCATTGAATTGCTTTATATATAACCTGTCACGTGAAGTTTTGCACATTTCTTTGAATGCGATGTGAAAAATATCGGATCAAGTCTGTTACTAATTGGCAATGCAATCTGTCATTTTTGCAGCTTGCACAAGGCTTACTGTGATAAATCATTTGTAAGATTGTCCCTGTAATAATTCTTATTTTTTCGTTTTTTCCACGTAATATCCCGGAAAAATGTCTATACTGAAACCGCGTTCAAAGTTGCACTTCGAGAGGTTTGTTCGAAAGGGGAAAGCTATATAATTAGGAGTCCTTTGACCAATGAAGCACGTTTTATCACTGTTAGCCACGCCCAAATGAGTCATAACTTATCCCTGATTGGTCATAGAACTCGTAATTATCTTGTTTTCCCCTTTTCTCCAATTTCTCGTGGTGCAACCTTGAATGCGTTTTCAGTATAGTAAATACGTTTCTTATTTAAATAAAAGATGCTATTTCTCATTGCAATGTACATACTTTTACTGTATAAAAAATAGGGTCAAGAAAATGGTCTAAGAAGTTAGCTACAGCATAAAAGTCTATACTGAGACCACGTTCAAAGTTGCACTGCGAGATGTTGTTCAAAAGGGGGGAAACTATATAATTTCGAGTCCTTTGACCAATGAAGCATGTTTTATCACTGTTAGCCACTCCCAAATGCGTCATACCTTATCCCTGATTGGTCATAGCAATCGTAATTATCTTGTTTTCACCCTTTTCCCCAATTTCTCATGGTGCAACCTTGAATGCGTTTTCAGTATATAATTTTTTTAATAAAATCTACTATATTCCTCATTGCAATATAGGGTTTAAGAAGTGATCTAGCTATCTATAGCTACACCACCACTTATAGTATAAATTCCATTAGCTGCATGCCTTGAATCGAAGGAAGTTGTAACTATGGCAACCCGCATGTACCGGAATTGTCATTAATTATATCACAGGCCCGTGCAGCATTAATGAAGGATGTTAATTAATGCCGGAAGGTTTGTTGAACATCCTAAAAACTTTGTCATTAATAATGAATGATTTTCAAACGGAAATCTCGGAGGATTTTCAATTTTGTAACTGCGCATGCGCATTTGAAATAATATTTACATTAAAATTCCCGTGTTGGTAATTATAATATTGATCGATATTTTTGTATGGGGGTGTTACAGATGTGTGGGTTATTATTTATAAGATTTGGGTTTTTTTAAAGCTGTTGGCACTTATCAGTTTATTGAGCAGTTTATGGCCATTGACGAATCACAATTGGGCTGGTGTGCGCATGCGCATTGGAAACCACTTTACAAAGGCTTTACACGTTGATTGATGGGCTTTTTGGTGAGAACTGCTGATTTGACAGCTTTTGCATCCTGCATGTTTGCTAACGGAAGTAATTTGACGTCACTTTACCACCAATTGTCATATATTTTTTCGTATATTCAGCGAATGAGGAAAAAATTGAAATTTTTGCTGCACACGTTGCTTATTCAAGCAATCTGAAATTCAAATTCCCACTGTACTTTGCATCTTTTTTACCCCTATTATACACGTGTGAATAGGAACAGTTGCAATTTGCCATCTTTTATTTCAGCACACATAATGGTCTATTTTTACAGGCTGTTAAAATACACTATAAAACTTTTGATGATCCACGTTTTACGAATTGCAATTAAACTCTATAACTACTGTATATACTCAATTTACTGCTTCACATGGATTATCAAAAGTTTCCTAATTGCCCACAACACTTTTTTTCACTTTCCAATAAGTAATTTCTACGATTTTATTACAGCCATGTGATTTTTGGCATTTTCATAATTTCATTTATTCTATTATATATTATTTCATTAAATTGTTTATAGCTTTGGAGCATTTATACACGAGCAACTAGTGTTTTATTAAACCTGTTACAATTGGCACTTCATATCGGGCAAAATGGTATTTTATTTTTAATATAGCATGAGGAATTTAAAGGTGAACTGACAAGGTTTTGTAACATACCCTGGAAAGTGTGTAATTCTATAGAATTGATGCCAATAAAACGATTGGTGCAAACAAAACTTTTTAAAAATTGTTACAAAAAGTTACGAGTAGTTATGGAAGGACGGTGTCACATCGCTGGTGTCGCAGTGTCCTGTTTTGGCAAAATTTGAATTTTCAGCCAATGGCAGAGCTTATCAATGGCGCACCAGTGTACATACTTATCTCACAATATACTACTACCCCATAGATTCCACAGATATGAAACTAAATAATTAATATATGTGGCAATAATGCTTCAAATGGCCTCAAATTTTCAGACAAAGTTTCTAAATTAGTGGCAATCAAATGCTGGTTTTTTCAGGGTATGTTGCAAAACCTTGTCAGTTCACCTTTAATAATAAAAAATTATTAATGAATTTTATGTTCAGGGTTTAAAAAAAATTCCAATTTAATAAAGCTGCTTCTAAAATAATGGTAATTATGTATAAAAATGGGATAAGGTTGTAATGTTTGGAACATCTTTGTTCTGTATTTAATGGGCCCTTACATTTGAATTTTTTGAAATTTGCCTAGTACCTACATTAAATAATAATGATAAATTGTTATTGAAAAGTTTGATTTTATAGTTTGAATTTGTTGAATAATGGAAAATAAGAAGTATGGAAAAGGGCTGGAAAGTAAATATAGTACATATACAAAGCTTGATCTTTCTCAAGGATGCACATAGATTTGGATCAATGGATACTTTTTATCGCAATTTGGGATTGATTTTTGTGTGAATAAAATTTGAAACGTCCCAAAAGTGCGTCTATAAATAGACATGGACTTAGAGAAAAAAATTTCAGTTTGCTGATCGAAACGAACCCAACATATTGATTTTGCATGCATGCAACTTTGTGCTTGTGACACAAACAACGTTGCACAAAGTGAAAACATGGTGGAGCTTCTATAAATAAAGTTGGGCCCTATGCAAATGACCGTTGTGTGTGTTGGAGACATGCAAATGAAGTGGGGAAAATGGCCGCCACCTTCTCTTTTGCATCTACGCCATTTGCCAACTTATTTATGCTGCGCACTTGATGAATGGCCCCGCGTTAAGCACTTTTCAACGGTTGCCATTTTTGTGTGTATACCCCGTCAAACCAATGCAGCGCCCTCTATGATAAATGGCTCCTTTTGACGCCATCTTGCCTCTTCCACTTCCAACACTTGCCTTTACATTTATACCTTTTTTTCCATTACTGTATATACCCACCCGTAGACATACGGCACACCTTACCGTGTGAAACTACCTTTGCGTTACGGTTACTGTTTGAAATCTGGTATATTCTAACCAAGCAAGATCTATGTGAGTTTCAAACATATTAGGCAACAATTTTATGAATGAAAAGTGCAGTGTTCTGGAACAAACTACAGTGTATGTTATTTGTAAGGGGTACATTAAGAAAAACCACCGAGAAAGAAAGTGTCGCGACAAAATCTCAGCTGAAATTAATAAAAATGTAAAAGTTTGTCAGATAGGAGGTCAGCAAGCATATGTGAACCTCCTAACTTAATTACCCCTTCAAATGTTAAGTGCTAATAATTTTATTTTATAAACACCGGGAAGATTTTATGCAACATTTATTTTCATCGGTGTTTTTCTTGGTGGTTGCGCGAAGTAAGTGGTCTGCTATCATAAGTGAACCTCCTAACTTAATTACCCCATCCAATTTTAAGTGCTAATACCTTTTTTAATTATCTGCAAAGAGATTTTGTTGCATTACTTATTTTCGTAATTGTTTTTCTTGGTGGTTGCGCGAGATAGGTGGTCGGTCAGCCAACATATGTGAACCTCCTAACTTAATTACCCCTTGCAATTTTAAGTGCTAATGCCTTTTTAATGATCACCAGAGACATTTTGTTGAATTATTTATTTTCATCACTTTTCCTTCAAAAACTTTGCCGTATAGGTGGCTGGTCAGCCAGCAGTGGTGAACCTCCTAACTTAATTACCCCTTCCAATTTTAAGTGTTACTAACATTTTTGATTATCTCCAGAAAGATTTTAATGCAACATTTATTTTCATCGTTGTTTTTCTTGGTGGTTGCGCGAGATGGGGGGTCAGCTTACATAGGTGAACCTCCTAACTTAATTACCCCTTGAACTTTAATTTAAGTATTAGCATTTTTACTAATTTCTACAGAGATTTTGTTGCAACACTTGCTTTCTTCATTGTTTTTCTTCGCGTAGGTTATGTTTCAGGCTACGAATGAAGATATTAGCGCTTAAAGTTCGATGGGGTAATTAAGTTAGGAGGTTCTCCTACATTCTAACATACTGCCACCTACAGTGCTTATTAGTAACTTATTTGTAAAATGCATTTGGGATAACTGTATAAACTAATTTCCTTAATTACATAGCGCAATGTTTGAATATTTTAATTAATGTCAGTTTGCCTTCGGCTTGATTATATACGAGGTCCTGCACGTTTAACCTCGTTCACTATTTCAATGACGTATACCTATTACAGGGTTAAAAGTGGAAAATTGATTGTCTCTATGTATGTATTCCATACTGTATATATGTACTTATTATAAGAATGCTGAGTTGGCTGGTTGCTGCTGACTGATGCTCTTATCTCATCAATTTGAACAGCTTGTGAGCAGTTGTGTGCAACCTGTGTTGCCAAGGACCCCATATTAATCATTGTGCCTCTCACTAATTACGTTTCCTGATATGCAATTAAATCCGTGCACACCATGTAGCCACTCGGCAACAGACACGTTTTAATTTGCTAAGCTGTCATTTTCGCTCAAATCTATCGTTTGACTTCAACCGAATACAAAAATCCCTAAATATTGCTGCGTAACGTGCATTTAATATCCACTCCATTCACAACACCACTTTTTTAACCCCCATTTATAACAGCAATTTCCATCTGCGAAATGAAAAGTTACACTGCGTAGAACCGCTTACGTAGTTCGCTCCATTTTGATCCGGATTTTTTGCGGCGTTAACGAGAAAATTCCCTCAATTTGGATCCACCTTAAAGGTGAACTGACACGGTTTTGGAACATACCCTGAAAAGTATCCTGTCTATAGATATGATGCCAAAAATACGATTGGCCCATCCAGAATCTTAGAAAAAATTGGTAAAAAAAAAGTTACGACTGTTAAGAGATTTGACGCGTGGTGTCGCAGAAGTGCGATGTCACAGCGCTGGCTTCATAATGTACTGTGGTTAAGTTGCCCCAGCCAATTAGTTTTATTATAAATAGCAATAACTTAATGAACAGAATTCAAATAAAATTCTCAAAGGACTGAAATAAATTTATAGATTCTGATATAGTCAACTTTAACGGAAAGTATCGCGTGGCAGAATAATGCATCGGTTACTGTCAACCGATATACCATAAATTTTCTAACATAAGCCGGTCTCCAATTAAAGCCCGGTCAATGGTTAAAAACCGGTTTCCAATGTAAGCAAACCGGTTTGTTTTGAATAGAAGCCCGGGCTTCAGTAAGAAAATTTACGGTAGGTGGTCCCTTCGAGTTGACTGTAAGCAGTTTCCACTGTAATAAATACACATTAAAGAGGAAAGTGCAAATTTGTATTGCATTTATGAAAGCGGTTTGTTGAGTGTTGCAGGGAAGCAAATATGGCCCTTTGCGGTTAACAATATGAGTATTTTACGAGTTGGGTATTAACGTTTGCTGGCTGCTGCTGTTGAATGACGTCAAATAGTCGATAGGGCCATTGATTAGGGATGTATATATAGGGTGGCAGCGATAAGGTTGGGTTTTTAATAAGCAAAGTTAGCAAATGGGCCTTCGGTTATTGGTGATTTCGGTGGTAACTGTGGGCATGGAGTGCTAAAGGCAGGCACTTATGGTGTCCCTGGGACAAGTTTGCCTCTCACTTAATGCTCAGCTTTACGAGCAGTGTGTGATTGTGCCTATAGCTTCAATCTTATATAGGCGACTTGGTTGGGTGTAATTAGTGCAAAGCAAGCTTAAAGCACGTAATCGGCCCACACTGAAGTTTGCGACTCGCAAGGGGCTCCTATCTTATTATATTATTACATTCTTATATTCCCACCTGCATATACGTAAAAGTCTATAACAAACTACTAATATACTGTATAACTGGTTATTTTTCGCGTAGCAATATTTTCGCGCTATTCGCGGAATTACGGTTGTCCGCGTAAAATGTAAAATTTCACGCTAACCGATTTCAATTGCTTTGACATCGTAGTGCATTTTATACTCTGTTCACAGTTAACTTTAAAGTAAATTGGCAACATCATCTTCTTGAAAATTGTTGGTTGATGGTTGGAGTATACTCTTGAATTATGAATCGCATTACGCACTGGTTTTACCCGAAGTAATAAGATGCCATTACATTGAAAACTTTGTGTCCGTTAGAATGCAAGCCAGAAGTGAATTAGTTAAAGGAATGTAATGTTTAGCTTAAAGGGGAACTGACAATCGTTTGTAAGGTACCCTGAAACTTAACCTACACGAAGGATAACAATGAAGAAAGCAGGTGTTGCGTAAAAATCTATGTGGAAAGTTGTAAAGAACAAAGTTATTTCAATTTTAAGTTTTAAAGTTTGTCAAATAAGAGGTTGGCAAGCATAGTCGAACCTCTTAACTTAATTACCCCTTAGAACTTGAAGTGCAAATATCTTCCTTTACTAATTTCAATAATGCCAGAGATTGTGTTGCAACATTTATTCATCGTAGTTTTTCTTTGTTTCGGTTAAGTTTGTTAGATACGAGGTCGGCAAGCGTAAACGAACCTCCTAACTTAATTACCCCTTCGAACTTTAAGTGCTAATAACTTTTTTTACTAATTTCCACAGAGATTCTTGTTACTTTCTTGGTATCTATTAACTGTGAAAGTTTCAACGGACCTTACAAAACCATGTCAGTTCTCCTTTAAGCTCTAAGACACTTAAAATGTCAAATGCTCATGGGAAAAGTTTTTGTATTGGTGTAAGTGCGTGGTATTGATGTGGAAATGTTGCTGGAAATGTTAATGGATTTGAATAAATTGAATGGTTGCAGATTCCGCAGATCAGCTACTCGTCCACAAGCGCGGAACTGAGTGACAAAGCCCGATTTGGCTTCTTCTCTCGAGTGGTTCCACCTGACAACTTCCAAGCTCAGGCCATGGTCGAAGTGGTCAATAAGCTGGGATGGTCGTGGGTGTCCACGGTGGCAGTGGAGGGGGACTACGGGGAAAAGGGCATCGCATCCTTTTCGGAGATCGCAGAAAAAAGGGGCATCTGCATCGCGGTCAGCGAGAAAATCACCAGGAATGCCAGGACTGAAGATTTCGATCGTATTATTGGACACTTGACAGAAAAGCCCAATGCCAGAGCTGTGGTCTTATTCGTCGACGAAGACAACTCCAGGTAACCACCTAACTCATTCATTATTCTATACCAATATTGCGAATAGTTCGCTGTTGCGTGTTCATTATCACATAAACTGGTCACAGCCTCAGTCTATTTATACTCCAGTTCTTAATCCCATTTCAATTACATAGTAAATTACATGCAGTTTGATTTTGCTCTGCATTTTTCAAAATACTTTAAACGACTTTGAATTCACGCGGCTAAATTTTTGCGGTAAATTAATTTTAGACCTTTAGCGGTGACTTTATTTTTGCGGTATGGCAGTATTATTACTACAGTATATAGTGTATATACGTACTTAGTACTATAGATTATGAAAATTTTGCAGTGCAGAAATTTCAACGGAAAATTGAAGTTGTGCGAATATTGCGAAAATAAAGCCACCGTGAAATTAACCACCTTTAAAGTATTAAAGTTGAAATGACACTGTTTTATAAGGTACCTGTAAACTTAACCCACATGAAGAAAAACAGTGGACAAAGCAAGTGTTTCAACAAAATCTCTGTGGAAATTAGTAAAAAAAAAGTTATTACAAATTAAAGTTCAGGGGTAATTAAGTTTTTAGGTCCGTTTATGCTTTCTGACCTCTTAATTTGACAAACTTGACCAAAAGGAAGAAAAACAATGATGAATATAAATGTTGCAACAAAATCTCTGTGGGAAATTAATAAACAAATGTTAATACGAATTAAAGTTCAAGGGGTAATTAAGTTAGGAGGTTCTCCAATGCTTGCAATTTCTGCTAGGTATATACATAAGGCTTTTTATTTCGAAAATATATCCACATTTAATGAATAACGCTGTTGAGCAATTTGCTTACACTTAAATTGGTTTGAGACTTTGTAGTGCAGGACTAAAATCGTTCTTCCACGCCCACCAATAATAATAATTAAATGAGAAACACATGCATTAATTAATGAAGCTCGAAGTTTGCAGTTGGGTAAACGGTTAAAATCAATAATTAAGCCATTTTTGGAACAACAACAACATTCTACTACACTGAATTCATTTCAAAAACTGATTCTTTGCGAATAATGCAAATTATTTGGATAAATTTTCACTGATGCGTGCGATTCGAAGCCGACACAACCCATGGGGGAAAATGAGGTTAGTTGCACACCTCTGAAATGTTATCTACAGGTTGTCATGAAATTAAAATAGTTGTAGTGTAATCAGCTGATCTAATTTCCTATCAATGTAAGAAACTGTGACAATTGTTTGATATTCTGATCAGGAAATTCAATGATCATTGTTTAGTTGCCAGGTGATGTAATTCGTAAATACAGTGAAACCTGTGAACTTGACCACCCTTACATGTTGCCCACCTGACAAAGTAGACCACAGCATAGAAAATTTCCTGCCCTGTAATTTGACACCATGGAAGAGCCCCTTTGCAATTCCTGCTCATAGGGGTATTTGGTGACGTCATCGGCCGATTGGCTTCACGGTGGATGCCGAAATTTCCCCGGAATGGCGTTTATTAACCCAGCGCTGTACTACTGTATAATTTTAATTCTGGCTGTCATTGTTTGTGTGTAAGTATTGCATACTAGTAGTACAGTGCCCTACATTCATTTTCTATGCTTTTTAAATATGTTGACCACCTGTTAAAGTTGACCGTATTTTTGCTTGGAACTGCTATTGGTCAACATACACAGGTTTCATTGTGTATATCACAATAATAACTATATATGGCTTCCACCAAGCCATGTTTTGATGACGTCATTTTATGCATTGTTTCCACTTAATTATCCAAATAGTTACTTGAAATTACATGTACAATTAAGCTGTTAATCCAGCAATATTTTCTTTTTTTTTATTGTCAATTATGTAAACGATAAAATAATGTGGTGGTATGTACTATTTGGTATATGTATACAAAGTCAAGTGCATAGCTGGGATAATTTATTAATCGATGTATCGATTGTGAGCTATATAGCGAGGAATGTGTAGTGATTTAGCAGCAGTCATTCATTTGACGTCACAGATATGGTAGACCTGCTTGTGCAGATTACGCCATTTAGATTGTAATAAATGACTTCCACCACCCCAAAAACACATCCCCACACAAATGTGATCTATTTCGAAAGCTTTCACATGTTAACAATATTCACTCTACTACTTATCCATTAGTTACACTCCACCAATTGACCGATTTCATGAGCCTCCCATTGGTTGTCCCGTGTAATTGGTCTGTGAAGAGCGCTGTCGAGCTCAACCAAAATGGCGGCTCGGTAGAGTAGAACTACTCGAAAATAGCATGTGAGAAACGGTAAAAACGATGTTTACTTTGTAATTACGGCCGTGCGTTGTTGTAAAAGTGCACAGAAATGCTGGAAAGCTTGTTCTAGTTGATAATCCTTCATTTGAAATGTGGTGAAAGCGTTTTTCAATCGCAAAATCGTCGGAATTTTGCAATCGAACGTGTGAATGCATGGTAAAGTGATGAAAGCAGTTCGTCCCGACCGCCATTTTGTTTCGAGTTTTACATTGGTTCGGGATTGTGTGCTACGGTGGGTGGAGCTACACTTTTCGTGGGCGGTGCCCTTTGAAATAGGTCAATTGCAACAAACTCTATATTTCCTAAACAATTTTATTTACCAAAGTTATAAATCTGAATGATGCACGAAAGCGGTTGAAGATTTCTTTCCAATATATACCTGCAGGACTTTTTTTTATTAAAGGGCACAATAATAGAAGAAAATACTGTACATGGGACCTTAGTACAGGAAATTAAATTGTTTAATTGCATCTTAATGAAATTTGCACAGTACGGGATAAGTTGAATAGGAGGCGCTGCAATCGCTGGAACTGAAAATGGGCTCTCCATTGTTTTACATATCCATGCTTCCGTAAATAGTTTCCACTAAAGCGTTCACGTTCAGATCAGGTCCGGAGAATGCTGCGGCATCTTCCATTTGCAGTTCACTGTCCACCGTCGTAGTTCCCGTGTTTGAATTTTTAACCGCGGAATAACATAGTTTCTCGAGATCCTCCTCGCATTCCATTCGTTGTATCACTTCTTTTGGGATGTTTAGTGACGACAGTCCCAGTTTTGGTTTTGAGCCAAACAAGGCTTCGTAGGGAGAACGGCCGATGCCCGAGTGGAAACACGTATTTTTTGCCATCTGTACAAATCTCAGACCCTTGGACCATTTCTCACTTTGATTATCTTCCATCCAACAAGCTAGCTTGGCTTGCGAATCTCTTTTACACATTTCCAACGATGATTGGGGTTGTTTGTTCCTGGGGTTACCATGGACAAGTTTGCAATGAGGCCATGCTTGCAGGATCTCTTTGATGATCTGAATAAAATAATGAGATTTTATCATTTTACAATAAACCATTCGTTATGTGGTCTGCGGGTTAGCACGCTTGCTTGCGAGATGAGGAATAGTAGGTTGGGAAATAGGCCCCCGGGTTAAAACACTGCTTGTGTATAGGACCCGTTAGCATCAGGTTCATTATGTGTTGTTACCTTGTTAGTGAATTCCCTCCCAAGATCAGTGTGAAGAATATTTGGGGCTCCTTTGTCACAAAAAATATCGACGAGGCAGTCCGCAACTTCAACGGCAGTCTTAGTGTATAGCGCCTGCAATACAAATTCAGTATTGCATGACTGCAGCATTGTCTATTGAAATATTTTATTAGATATACTCACTCTCAAACAACAAAATTTTGTTTTATGATCCTGGTAAACAAGGATGAATTTAAGATTCCCATCAGGTTGCGATTGCATGTCTATAAGGCCTACTTGGCATCTTGTGTTCCAATCGTCAGAGATTGTTGATTTTGCCGCAGTGCCTTTGTGAACTTTTGATTTTTTTAATTGGCAGGTTTCGCACATGTTTAAAAATAGCATTATCATTTCTCTGGTGATGTTAGCATATTTTTCACACAAATGTTTCTCCATCACATTTCGACCACTGTGACCAGTTGAAATATGAGCGTCTTGAAGGGCATCAAATGTATCTTCGAGAGAAATGAAGTATCTACATAAAAAATAAACATTTAATTGCATAGTAAATAACATTATATATTCAATTATTATTATTATATATTTGAAAATTTACTTACTTGTTTGTTCCCTTCTGGACAAGTTTTTCCACATCGCCAACAGATACTATGTCGTACCGTTTCATCCGTCTGTAATCACTTCTCTGTTTGGGGCCCTTAAGTGTAATTGCTTTCAGCTCGTGCATAACATTTTGCTGGGTTTCTTGTGTCATTAGTACTGCATTCTCCTTTTTCTTATCGTAAAGTGCCAGGACACATTGTTTGAATTTTTCCTGGGCTGCCATTTCTCCTTGACGATGAAGCAGAAATGCACCTTGGAAATGTAAACAGAATTGTTGGGCGGTGTTGCCAGATGCCCAGGCCCAAAAATCCCCAGTGGGAGCCTGGAAAATCAATCCCCATTCATTCAAACGGTTTTCGCCACAAAACACGGACACCAATTATATATTTAAAAGAACGCTCCTCATTTCTTGTTAAAGTAGCAAAATTTAGTTATTTCTGCAATATCGCACGGTAAAAAATTACAAATATTGCATTATGATGATGTGGTGCCGAGGGCAAAGCGTGCATTGCCCTCATGCTTGGCAAATGCGGGCATTGCCCGCTTTTCGTACTTTGCCCGTATACATATACTGTCCTTCTAAAGAAAGATAGCAGCTTGACCTTTAGTAGGTCACGGGCGAGTCAATTTAAACTACATTTAGGAATAAATGAAGTTATTGTGATGTGTTTTCTGGGCATCAGTTTTCATTTTCACTTCCAAACATTACGTTTCTAAAAAATTTAAGCAATAGCGCAATAGTAAGATGCCCAGTGAAATAAAATAAAAAAAATTCTATTTATTCTTAAAGGTGAACTGACAAGGTTTTGTAACATACCCTGGAAAGTGTGTAATTCTATAGAATTGGTGCCAATAAAATGATTGGCGCAAACAAAACTTTGTTTAAAAATTGTTACAAAAAGTTACGCATAGTAGTTAAAGAGGGCGGCATAGAATGACGGTGTCATAGCGCTGGTGTCACGGTGTCCTGTTTTGGTAAAATTTGAATTTCCAGCCAATGAGGCCAAGCGCCTCTGCAATTTCAGCCAATGGCAGAGCTTATCAATGGCGCTCCAGTGTACGTATCTCACAATATACTACTCGGTACGCTCCACAGATATGAAACTAAATAATTCGTATCTGTGGCAATAATGCTTCAAATGGCTTTAAATTTTCAGACAATGTTCCTAAATTAGCGGCAATCAAATGCCAGCTTTTTCAGGGTATGTTGCAAAACCTTGTCAGTTCACCTTTAAATGTACCTAGTATAATTACCTGCTTGTTCATACCCTGCGCACCTGCAACCGTATACCCCTTTGACATTGGTTCGCCCATGACCTACTAAAGGTCATGGCACAATCTTTCTTTGGAAGGACAGTACATAGAAGAGGGTTATGATGATTAAAGTTTAGTGGATTTAGTGTCAAAGGTGTGTATGGTAGACTACATAGTGAAAACTGATGTCCATTGAACGTTAAATTTGGGATTATATTCCCATCTTGGTGCTTAATTTTCTGTCACTAATAAGTGCCGCACATAAAATGGCATCATGCATGTGCACTTTAAATCTCCTACTTGTCTCGGTTAATAATATTGACCCTGTAGGGAAAATTTCAAAATCTTCTAATCCCTTACAAGCCCATATATTAATACTGTAACACACCCTAAAAATTATCCATGTTGTTTCTCCCCTTTTGCTAATAATCTAACACACTGCTTCGTTTTGATAAGGGTCATTTCTTTTCCGACCAAGTTCAGTATAGTATTGATTGGGCTTTGAGAAAAGTGTTTGGAGATGTTGATGGTGGCAGACAGCTTAGTAGTTGGTCCTCTTCCTCATATCCTTTCCCTTTTCCTCAGTAACTTACTTATATATATTTGAAATGAGCAAAGCAATATCGACACACCTTGCTCGGCTATATTTCCTCTTTTTATTGCAAACACAATGTCCCGAATGCTGCAACGCACTATTATAAATCGTGACAATGGTGGAGTAAGTATTGCGCAATGTGGGCCAAATTCATCCTGGTACTGTAGAAATAAACGACAAAAGCTATATAAAACACCATTTTGACAGTGGTGGAAATTGATATTTTTACAGCGCACCGATTTTCTGTTAATTTGCGAAAACCCGTTTCTCCCTCCTACCACCAGATGACGCGCGCTCATATTGATTCTACTACACTACTGTAGAGAGTCTTAATACTAAGACAGTGGCTGTTTGTTGGAATAAATTACAGAAGTTATACAGGTTGGGATGGACCAATCGCTTAAGCATGTCGGGAATGATCTTGAGTGTCATTTTCAAGGACAATGAAATTCTATCTCTGCAACCGTGCGTTTTAGAACCCTAGTTTAAATTGGAAAGTTGTAGAGCATCACTTGATTAGTCAGGAAAGCGCGTTAGATTCCATTTTTGGTTAAGCGCATCCGCGTATGGAGCGTCACCATTCGATCTGCATGGGCACTGCAGGGCAGCCTGCAGACAAGCACGTGCAGGTATGCAGGGAAGTAAAGTAACCATCACTACACAGTTCTGTGTTATTATGAAATTCAACGGGTCCATTCCAGTAGTATATCAGGGCAGTTGATGACTGGACGTGATGTCACAGTCGGAATTAGGTGGGCGTGGCCAGTTTTTGCCTTGCTGTGATTGGTCCGCCCTAACCGGAAGTAGGGGGCATGGTCAATTTTTCCCTGCTACGATTGGTTCGCCCTAACCGGATATAGGTAGGCGTGGTGTAATCACAGCAAGGCAGAAATTGGTCACGCCCACCTACTTCCGGTTGTGACGTCACTTGCAGCCCCCCCCAACCATGCTATACTAAATCCATTAAAGATGTTGTTTAGCTATTTAGATTGTTTCTTCAATGAAAATGAGCTGGTGCTGAACTGAGCCACTAGATGTCGCCACTGAAGTCTATTGATTTCTTTTTCACCATTCTCTTAGCATATATGCTCTCTAATCTAGACATGAGAAATATTTTTCCCATTTGATATAAAGAAGCTGATGAACTTTAAAACACAATAGAAATATGTTTAGGGTTGCTTATCAGGCAGCGCAGTTTATTTATTGAACGACAGGTGGCGCAGTGGTTGTTTTCGGTTATTATGATGGGAATGTTTTGATAACGTTCGGTGTTATTATAGTTGGCATTACTGCATGCCTGGAATCCATTTAAAGCAAATATTTGATGTGTGTGTGTTGCAGGAAATTGGGATTTTTTGTGATTTCGTTCAAGAAACGCATTTCCTGATAGACAACCCCATTCAACTCTCGCATTTCCTCGTTTTGGCAGTGTGAGCACTCCCCCAAAACATTATTAACTGTCATTTCAAACATGCCAATAGTAATGTAACTCAAGTGTAGTGTCTCCTACACAAATGCATTATGGGGTTTCTTTGCACAGTACCGCTCCAACTTAATCAGAAATGCATAATTTAACGCTTTCAACGTGCACTGCAACAAAGATATTGTTGAATATCCCCTTTTTATATTGCATCTAAAAATCAGGAAATCATTATGCTATGTTAGGAGGAAAATATGTAAAGCCTACCTTATGTGTTTACAGTAAACCGGGGGTTTTTGTTTCCTATAGCCGAAGTTTCTTGAAGGAGAATCTCTCGCATAAAAAACTTTTAGTACTTTTATGACAAAATTTCTTATTAGAGGTATGTATCTATGATAAGTTTATACAATTCTGAAGTTTGTTGAAGCTGAACCTCTCTTATAAGAAACTGTTATGAAATTTATATGCCAAAGTTTCTTATATTAGAGGTAACAATAATAAGTGTAAATAACCATAACATATGTTGGCAATGTTTATTTTATTAATATTTCACCCTCAAGTCAAGGTATACTGTATTGTATTTGTCTATTTACCTTCAGTTGACAATATCAGGGGTCCAAAAACCGGTTTTAGGGTGAAATCAGTTGCTAGTAACAGATTATATGTCCAAGTTTACTGAAAGCAAAGTAATTTGTATTGAAAATCCTATTCTGATGGTGGAACCTTGGGAGTTTGCTAATATCCCAGTTGATTATAAGCGAGGTTCGTTGTAACATAAGTTTCCTATGTGCAAGTTTGCCGAGATCAATACGTGAGCTTTTGTTGAATATCGTATAGAAATGTTGGGACTTTGGAGTTTGTTGACAATAGGCGATGTGTGGTGACAATATCAGAGGTGATTATATGCGAGGTTCACTCACTGCAATTGTGAAATAGACCACTTACATTGTTCTGCCATTGGCTAACAAAAAAGGTCCAAAGAATGGAGTACGTAGCGAGAAAACTGAAAAAACTTGTATTTAGCCAATCAGATTGCACAATTTGCCTCACTACTTCCTCCATCTTGGAACTGGGAGGTGCTTACTGAAAAGGGTCAATTGCTGTGAAATTGTGTAGGAGGGAAAGTTGGCTTTGCTGCTGGTTCGCTTTTGTAGGTTGGCTTTCCAGCAATGCTCTGCATTTCAAACTTTCCCTTGTAATTGCACTTTGAAAAATACTTTAAAATAATACTTTTTTGAAATGTGTTGTGCAATTTACCAGTCACTATATCTATACCAGCTTGCCATAATGTTGTTAATATCCGCTGCAAACAAAGCAGAATAAAACAAAACACTATTTAAAGTTCTTCGCAGCGATGCCTAATCCCTTTCCAATGTGATCTTGTAAATCCCTATACCTGATATAGTAGAAATACTTGTTTTTCTTGTGAGTTTTCAGTGAAATGTATGTGAAAGCAGGGAAGTTTTTTGCAGGTGGAAAAACAGTCTGGGTCGGTGTGAGAGTTAGTAACAGTCTTGGTTTTTAGATCAACCAATCGATGAAATTCTTCCCAAACTTCACTGTTGGTCTTACATTTTAAGCTCTTCCTTTTCTTTGAGGAGCATTACAACAGCAAAGGAAGGAAAAAAGATGTTTAAGGAAAAAATAGGTGATCCATTAGTGGCTTTGGTTTGGTGGGGTACTATAGTCTGTGTTGTGGTGGGACATTCAATGTGATCTCAAGCAGCTGGAAATTGGAAAAGGGTCGTATTCACTATATCAATCACTCCATAAAATCCCATTACCAATTAGCACTGACTTAATTTGAACACTTAATTCAAGAGCAATGCAACAACTTAAAGGTGAACTGACAAGGTTTTGTAACAATTTTTAAAAAAGTTTTGTTTGCACCAATCGTTTTATTGGCATAAATTCTATAGAATTACACACTTTCCAGGGT